>KI915044.1:12631106-12753575 GCA_000473445.2 Anopheles farauti
CAGAACCCAACTTTTCCGCTAACGTTGGAACGAGGGAACTCCCCGGCCATACCTTCGCGTGGCCTGCCCTGGTTTCGGCGTTAACAGCTATTAATCTCAACCCTTTTTTCTAAAAAATAAAAATATGGGCCTCAAGATACACCATATCAACTGTAAATACAGTTTTATTACCCATATGAAAGCTGATATCGATGAGAGAATAACAGAAAATTTGAGTGTGTAAGAAAAATAAAGTAATTATCCAAAATATGATACCCGAATTGGTTTGGCGTGAAACATAAATAAAATCAAATAAACGGTCCCACCCTACACACCAGTCCCACCAATCCATATCTTCTGATTTCTAAACACTCGCGTAACGTTTCGTTCACTTTCATTTCATTTAGTGCACTCGAATAGGGAAGCTGTATTACGCATAGTTTAGAGCAGTTCCTGTTTGTTTTGAAATCCGATCAAACCAACCACAAGTCCTGCAAAGGACCTCATGTACAGTACTGCAGAGCGCTGCAATCAAATGTAGAACGGGGTAAGGCAGGAAACGGTCGAAAAGTACCCGAAAAATGTGGAACAAACTCGCAACCCTTCTACTATAACTCGCACATAAGTTAGAACCTAGGGTCGGGAGAAGCTTGAAAGGGTATGGAACAATAGCGTGCAGTGGAGAAAAAAATAATAATTGCTGATAAGTGCAGTGTTGAGGATGGTGAAAGTGCGTACTGTTCTACTACACAACCGTGCAACAAACGGTGCTGAATTCTACCTTGATTTGTGGTAGGGTGCAAGGAATGATTGATCCCATTTTGGTGACGGTGGTGACGAGTTTCCGCTCTCGCATCGTGGATGCATTGGATTGTAAACGGTCCCTCGAAATCCCTTTGAAGGGTGCAGTACACACATAATGCCACAACCACTTGCGTTGTGGTAGGTGCGTGTGACTTCTACGTTGAATATGCAAACAAAGCAACAAGAACTTTAAGCAAATTTGTACCGTTATTTTAAAGATAATTTAAAATCTCCCAGATACATTTCATATATATAAGCGTTTTATTGCTAACAATGCAGAGTATTTTTTGGGTACATAAATACACATATCATTGTACATTTAGGTTAAATAAAACGATAAATGCTGTGCTCTGAATGTTATGAATGCAATGTAGTTCAATCATAATGAAGTTAAATAATTTAGCAGTAGGACATGATAGAACACTGCCTAGAACAGCCAAAGAAAGCAATTTCAAAATGTTTAATGAATATTATAGTAAATTTAATCCACTCATGTTTTTAAACAATTGCTGTTTAATATGCTCTAGGGAGTAGGGTACTTACTTTGATGGTGGTGTTTAAAGTTATCTAACTTAAGTCTACGTCTTATTAACAAACCAATAAAATTATTACTGAGACCAAGTATTTAAACCAGTTAAATTTAAAAAAATCATACGAGTTGTTTTTTTGTAGTTAGAATGTGGCTGGTTTTCGAGAATCACTGTAAGAAGCTCGAATTTGTTACTGCTCGAAATTAGCGGTTCTTTTCGCATTAACTTTAACGCTTGCTTGCGTTATATCGTTTCTAGACGTCTAGCAAATTTGGCGGCGGGATTGGTGTAAAAAGTAACGTAGGTGCACCAACGGCTGTGCTATCGATGGATAAATGAAAAATATGTGTAAATAATGGCGATTTGTATTCTAAAATTACTTTTGTCTTATAGTTGATATTATATTCCTATCATGCAAAACTTTTTACAAGTATTTTATGCCCTTATCCGGAAACAAGAACCATTGCTTTTTAAAAAGCCATTTTTGACACACAAATTTTAAGATTGATATTTTGTGTTGATAATTCCTAACACATATAAAGCTTTATTTCTAAACTAATTTGTCAGAATATGAACGCTTGTAATAACGTAATATGTAATATCGCACAATAGTTGGTGCACTTTAGCGGGTTAGCAAAACAAACGCTATAACTTGTGAATTACGAGCTCAATCTGCAAAATTGAACTATGACAATGTAAATAAAACTTATGTCCATTGCCATTAACATGTTAGTTAGTAAATTTTGGTGAAATGGATTTTTTTATAATTGGTTTTGGCGTGAAACCCCTGTACGAATTTGTCCATAATTGATGCAATTACCCTAATTTCGTTCGTACAATTTTTTCTGAGTCGCGATGGTGAACTACAACTGAGCCTTGGTAAGCGTAATGTTAATATTTGTTCACATTCATTACCGAAGATTATTTTTATATTTGTTTTGCGTGGTAATAGAATTAAACAATTGTTTCTCGATGATTATTGCTTGTATTTGTTAAGAACTTTTTGTTTTACGAAAACGTATATTAGTGCGGTAATTACGTTTTTTTAATCGAGAAAAATTTTGTCATTGAACAACGTTTGCACTGAGCAAAACTAAGCTATTTACAGAAATCTCGCTACACTGGGAAGTAAATAGGCAGAGCGCAAATAAAATCTAGCACTTTTCAGTTTGTTCTGTCTATTTCAAACAGCTGTCAAATTTAACTGTTGCCAATCGTGCCGAGAATATCGCGGCATGTGTAGAAACGCGATAACGTGCAGCGTTGCAATAGGGACCAAACAAACTTCAACGAGGGGAACAGCAAGCCGTTTTTCATTTCAAACCCGAAACTCGAGCTAGCAACCGCGTGGAGAAAACGTTCGCTGTGCGTATGCGTGAGCCCAGCATTTGAAGATATTCGTTTTGTCTGTGCTGTTCGTTGTTTATCAGTGCGCCGATCCTCACCGACGTGTATGTTTAACTATTGTACCATTTGTTTGCGCATAGGATTTCATTTGATTGTGTGCTTCGTGGCGACGAATATTAGCCACACAAACTGAAATTCAGTGCCTGTGCATCGTAAGAAAAAAACGAATCAACTGTGAATGTTGTAAATCGTGCAGTGCGCAAGAAAACAAAAAAATAATGCAAAGTTGTTTGGGTTGCGTTACAGTGGTGACATTTTTGCCGTGATCTGTGTGTGGTAATGGAAAGAAAACTTCAAGCACAATAAAATACGGCGGATTGAGTCGAACGTTTACTATAGCACCTATTAGGAGCATCTATTAGGTAAGTTGAAGTGTGTTATGAACTTTATAAAAAAAATATTAAAGAGTGTGGCGCTTCTAAAGCCTGGCATAACTCATTTCCTGTTTTGTTGAGATTCTAATATTTTCTCGCGCCATCATTTGATGTGATGGTTCAAACGGATATCTTATTGTTCAACATGTGTTATCCTCTTTCCTTTGATGAACTTTTCTTCCGTCCGATGGTGTTTGAACTGCCCCTTTTCCTTCCTTCGTCCTTTGTAAACTACACGAAGCGCCGATACATATGCGAGAACCACAAACGAAATGTTCAAAGTCTGGTGGCATGTCATTTCGTTCCATGGCAAATGTTCAAGGAGTTGCTCTTGGGTCTTTCCTTCATGTATGTTTTGTTTCTGAATTTTATTCTTTCCCGCTTAAAAGCGACAGTTGCACCAAAGGCTGCATGTAGCTCGATCTCCTGTGGTGTAAAATGCATAGTATTTTTTGTTTATTGTTCTTTGTCCAGTTCCTTCCGTTCTGCATTGAATTGAATGATGTGTTGGTAACGATGTGTGTATGCGTGTGAACGTATTGTTTGCTCCAGCCTTTTTTTATTTTGCTTGAAGAGTTCTTCACACTCAAATTTCAAAACCCACTCGAACAATTTCCGTCAACCGTTCTTACAAATAGTTTATCTCGGCATAATTGGGAGAAAAAGAATTGGTGTCAAATTAAAGGCTGTACGAGTTTGGGTGCATATAACGTAGCGATGCATTATGTTAGTTGAGAAATATATTTATGTAATTAAAATTTACAGACTGTTCATTTTGCTATTTTTATCTTAAGTTAAACGAAATTTCGAAAAATGTTGTTAGTTGCTGAACAACTGCTGCCACTTGGAATACCATGGTTGGAAATACTTTTAGTTGCTTGAAATCGTTTGCTTTGTAAAATTTATTTATAGACAGTGTATCCGAATACATGGTACGTGCCTTCGGCCACGTGAATTTGTTCGTTTTATATCTCCTCCAGTGCTCTTGTTGTTTTGGCAGGTGTTACTAATCATACAAACGATGAAACAAACTTATGCCTATTCATATCATTCAAATTGTCTGCTGCACGGTGCTTATTCCCTTCATTTCTCGATGGCAGAGAAAGAAAGCTACCAATTGAAATTTACCTCAGCAAGAAACGCGAATTGTGGCTTTACTAATGGTGGTGGGTTTACCGTAATGGCCGCGACATCAATGACAAGGCCGAAAAATGACTCGTCGCACGTCGGTACAAAGGAGTCGTTATGTTTTGGCAGAGCACAAAAGTGTCATCACCGATTAGCCGACTATACGCACCGGGTTGTGTTTCCATTTTTGTGTTGTGTCTTCGGGTCGCTCCGCTTCTGCGGGGAAGCGGGAGAAAGAGGCCTACAACGCTGTAGCGGAAGATGCAATCCATTCATACCTGGACACACCTCAAAATGTGATGCGAATGAAGCTTTTACGGAAGAAAAGCCCAGTCTTGCCCAGTTGCCGAATTCCGGCTGCGGGCCAATTGAAGCGGCGAGTGGGGTGGCCTCGGAATGTTTGACGGAGCCGCCAACACCCGTGGCTGTTGCGCAACCGCGGGCGGATCTCGTACCGCGCAATGTAGACAACGACAACGCAGACGGATTATTTTCGCCACCTTTGTGCGACTGGAAGGCATTTCCATTGAGGCTGCCGCTGGGGCTAGAGCGAATTCGATCAAACTCGTGCTTACGAAACGGATGGCTGCTGCGTTTTGTCTACTCCCGTGCCCGTTTCTGCTTCTTTAATTGTATCCCGCGCAAAACCGGAACATTATTGTTGTCTTGCTCATAGGCTCATAGGAGAGCGCGAATATGCGCTCCGGTTTTCCCGAGCCCAAACAGAAACTGCTTGTTTTTTTTTTTTAGTGGAGGCAATGTTAAGAATGTGAAATTAAGCTTAATCGGCAAGTGGAAATTGTACCAGCGATAAGAGGAAGAGCGATCTGTTTTGCCGTGTGTCTGTGCAGAGAGCTGGAGCATATCAGTGCCTCATCTCGCAGGGCGTAGGAAAAGTGGGAACAACACAACATGATTCCTTACCGAAGCAAAGCAAGGCTCCGCATCGAAATACACACGTCTCGCGCCAACAAACTGTAGCTAACTGGCACTGACCCGGCCTGATGAGTATACGCCTGTTAGCAATCTTGCGCGGCTGCGCCTGTCGAGTAGTAACTCGCAGCGGGTATGTAACGTTATGTTACGTTTCGGCGGCGCGGCAGCGAACTATCATCACCAGAAAGAAAGGCCCAAACAAAAAACATCCCTCTCCTGCGTCTCTTGATGCCTTCATCCCCCACCGTGACAGACGGTGGCCCATCGGCCCCACGGCCAGATCAGATGGAAGCACGGGGAGCCGTGAAGCAAGAGTGCTTTCTTTTCCGAATCGTATCGATCACACGATCGGGTGAGGATCGTGGGTTGTGAAAAAGACTGAGTAGCGGAAAAAAGCGCACAATCCAATGCGAGATCAGAGGAAAAGCACAGATTTCCGCTGTTGTGCGCACGCGGGCTCGGATCGCGGGGCCAATTCGAACCGAACAAGAGTTGTGTGCTGTAGCGGGCTGTGTAATTTGATCATCGAGCAATTGGGTCATATGTACAATTATTACAAACATTCCACCCATAACCATGCCGGATTCTGTCCGTGCGGAGGGTTTTGTTATTTTTTATACCAGCCTACTGTTGTTAATGTTAGTGTCAGTTTAGTTTTTTCTTATGTTTTTACTAGCGAATGTGAAACAAATAAAAAGCGTATGAACTAATTTCAAGAACCGTGATCACACATTCAAGGCTAGTGTGATCGGGCATGAAAACTTTCTTTTCGTACATTTATGCACGAATGGGTTGGGCCGATTGGTGCGTGTCAGAGCACGTTGAGAAGTGGTAAACAATGAATTAGAGCTATCTTCATATTGCAACCATATCAGAACATTTTGGGCATGCTATACTGGAGTGTAGTTGAGGAGCTGTTATTCAATTTGTATGCAAATCGACCCGATGACATCTTCTGATATTGATGTGAACAGTCATGGACATAAAAAGGATCGCTTTACTCATACGTGCAGCGAATGCTGATCAGGAATTGTAGATGGAGTATGAAATAAATCGCGCATGCAACGAGTTGAGCTTGACATGGCAATGATGTTCAATAAATATTTAATTGTTTGTAATTGGGATACTTGAAAAGTATCAGCATTAATTACGCTAAAGTGGAAATGAACCATTCCAGTATAACTTTTACAACACAATTTATGGTTTGTAGATATTTTTACAAAATTTAAGTTATTTAGGAATTGGGAATCGATTCGTATCGTAAGGGTGGCAATTAGCATCAAATCAAAATTATATCAATTACCATGATCCATATTTTCCCTTGAACCCTTTTCACCGGGTCCACTAAAATATCACTCACGATCATGTTCGAAGTCAAGAAATCATAATTTTACTTAGCTGAATATTGTTAAATTCGTTAAATGTTTTTTAGACTTGGAATTTTCCACTGCGTTACGTTAATATTTCGGCTGCATGAAATTTCGTTTAACATACTAACTCGGATCAAAATCCAGGTTTGAAAATATTTTAATGCTTTATAATGCTCAGCTATAGCGATGGCAGAGCCTAGAGCTTCCGCACTTTCACAGCAGTGCAATGGGACAAGTTTTTACAATCGTTTATCCCAGTGACCAAGTCCGCATGGCAAACACCTCGACCTTCAGATAAATGAAACACAACAATAAAAGTAAATCGTATCCATTCCCTGCATGTATGCAGGCGGCTGCGAGATCTTGCCGAGAACAATCATTCGCACATGCCGCTAAGCAGTAACGGCAACGACGACAGTCGTCGTCGTAGCTCACTACACCCAGCATCATGTGAAACGGGAAAGGCATGCCCGGCATAGTCGGCAAATGGAATCGATCCATCCGGTGCCGAACCGGTCCCGAGGCGGAGATTCCATCGCCATCCGATAGCTAATAAATATGCAATGACACACTAACGCATTTAGTGTCGACGCCGCCTGCTCGCCCGCTGTGGATGACGAGGGTACTTGCGCATGAAGGACGTTCGATGGTAATCGGCGGATGTCGGATCGGATGGACGATGATTAACCTTGGTGGGTCTAATCATTGGCCCCAATGTCACGACGGCAGGTATCGATCTCCAGAGAAAGCCAATCCGGTTCCCGCTCACAGCCCCGACAGCCCCGAAGGCGATCCAAGATCGAGCGATCGTTGTGGTTTTCTCTGCACACAGGTCGAGGCCTTTCGATGGCTTTGTGTCTCCATTGCGCACTGCGACTCCTCCTCGAAACTGGCCAGACCTATTGATCCAGATAATGCGCCACTCCGGTGTGAGTGCGTGTCACAGTAAATTGGCGTCACATACTAATGGCATCTTAGATCCTGCCGTTCTTTCAACGCGTATCTTGAGCACATGTACGTACAGCGAGTTCGGCATTGTTCGACGAAGTGGAGGCCCTTTTTCCCAGCTTTGTTTTGGCCGGAATGGAGGGGCCGTCGTGTTCGTTAGGCAAATGTATGTACAAAGACGCACCAAATCGCCACTCCTTCCACCGCCCAGAGCGCGCCCTGTGTTAATGCACATTAGTGCCAAACGTTCGCCATGTGCACGGTAAATTGCATTTTTAATTGTAGTTATTGTAGCGTGGGGAAGGGAAAGATTAACGACGGCGTGTCTGAGAAGAAGATCATCGCGATGACGTTCACGGTGCCGGAGCTGCACCGGCCTGCCCCATACTGCGGTACCTTTTCTCTTCCTTTCCCCGTCGTGTTATGCATGCGCCCGCGTTTGGGATGGATGTTTGTTGTCTTTCGCTCGCGTCTGCTCCGTTTGCGCATAACTCAGGCCATTGTTATGGCGTGGCCGGGTGCGAAGAGATCATGCCGATGCTAATGTACTGCGTGCGCGTGAGTATGGGTGGTAAACGTTGGTGTGTGGTGATGTTTTTATACCCCACATTCCAGCGTGCGCATAGAGCCGTTTTGATTTGTGGCGATGGTTTACACGAAGTGTATACAGATCATTAAAATCGCTTTGAAACAAAACTCAAGAAAAGGGTGTGCAAGACGTCCGCGTGGTTCGTGCCACACGATGTTTGATTTATTAGCTTTTCTCGCACGGCGGTTCGCGTTTTTTTTTTGTTCAGGTACGACAAGATTACGCCTGCCAGCTGAGAGGGCATTATACATTATTCCAGTAGGACAGTAAAAAACATACAAATGAAATCAAAGTTTTAAACATTTCACAAAAACGCACCTGGTAAAAGTTACATTCCATATTGAGAGCTTTTTTCGATCACGATGATTTCCTATGTCACGAAAGGCCAGTCAAAGTCATACCAATATCTGTAGCTTCAGATTTCCGCTACATATGTAGATCACTCTTAACAGCTTTGCTTTTGGTCTTAATCTTCTTTACACTTATTCCCAACAAAGACAACCCTCTAAGGTAGTGATTTTTTTTAAAGTGCAGGTTAAATAACGCTACACCATGTATCATGCGTACCACCTTTGCAAAATGACGCCTGTTTGAGATTTACCAAGCGCGAGGTTCGATTAATTCGTGGGTGACAAAGCCGGTGCCAGTCGCCATCATTCTCGCTGAGGATCGTTAGTTACAACCATCGGTTCCAGACACAAATTTGAAAGCACGTTGCTGGGGAGGCAAGCACAGAGCAGATAGAAAAAAAAAATAATATAAATCAAGGTTGCTGCTTTTCGGTTCGGCATTTTAATAACGCCCTACTGAATAACGATTTGGAACGGAATTGAATGTTTAATGTGCCATGTACATGTTTCGAATTGATAAAAAAACAAACGGTATGGTGGCGAGTGCAAAATTGATTGCTCGCCATGTTTGCCGGCATTGAGCACGTTGGAATGTTTTGTTTAGAATTTGTTTTAGTAATATGCGGTGGTGCGTACGGTCAGTCCAAACAGCCACAGACAAGATTGGCAACCGAAGTGTCCTACATCCATCACCAGAAAGAATGGTTAAACAAAGCGTTCAAGGCAAACTTCATGTTCATAATTATATCAGAATTGGTCATTATTTCCTCTGCCGTGTGTATTCTAAAAACAATGGTTTGGATCTGGAGCCGGTGCTGTCTAATATTTACACGTTCTGACATTTTTAGCACCATGACACAAACCGCTTCCCTTTCCTGCTTGTGTTTATTTCGCTTAAATATTAACGAAACACTCATCACTTCCGTTGCACATTTGAAGCGCAAAACTTGAATGAATCGTAAGTCGTCTTGTTTGCAACAGCAACAAAAAATGAATCAAAATCGTTACCAACATTAATACATTGCCGTCACCAATGGCGCGCTTCGTAGCATCATTCGTCATCCGGAAACGCACGGTGGGCTTGTCATTCGGTGCGATTCCCACCGCAACGAGGTGCAGCATCGCAATGCACCGGTGCGTGACCATGCGGCGAGCTTCGGTAAGCGCATTAGCGGTTACTTACCCATCGCAAGGGAACGAATGGCGTACGCATGCGCGTGAGTGCGATCAAACGTTGGTCAAAAATTAGTTTCCATCACCTTCCCGAACGATTGCCACTAGGAAAAGGGAAAGGGGTACGACGGAATCTCTGCAATGGGCCGAGGGGACATTGAATCGTGCAAACGCTAGGGTTGTTGTGGAAGCGGTATCGATGGCTCGGTCGACCCTTCGATC
The DNA here is from genome assembly GCA_000473445.2 of Anopheles farauti. NCBI lineage: Eukaryota > Metazoa > Arthropoda > Insecta > Diptera > Culicidae > Anopheles > Anopheles farauti. Next base: position 12,640,917 of record KI915044.1, read on the forward strand.
CGGATGCGTTTATCAACCCCGGACAGGGCTAGGACCTTGATGCGCGTGCCTGCTCGCGATGGACAATGCAACATATTTTGCCAAACGGTGAAACAGTGGTGGTACGAATTCATGCGTAACGTCTTTGCGGGGCCCTTTGTTGCAAAGCTGCGCCGCGGACAAGTTGTGGTCAAGTTCATGCATCAGCGCAATCGGTGCGCTGTCGGGGAGGGACGCTGGTCGGCCGTTTTTCCACCATCCGTTGGTCAGTGCCACTGGTTAGCACTGGGACTGGGCAACTTTCCGTAAACGTTTTCGAGGGTTCGAGCTGTGATTTATCGAACAGTTTTCCGTTGAGCAGTAAATGCCATCACGAAGGGAAGGGCGACTGCGGCGAGTCATCGCCACGCACAACAACATGATGCATTACCGGCCTTGTCCAAGGGGAGATTGAAAAGGAGGATGTTACAAAAGAACGCCCCTATCTTTAGAGTCCTACCCTTAGCGAGCCCGATGGAACTAACGATCTTTTCACTGGCGAGTGGTAAGCACTAATTGTTTGCCGATCGTTTAATTTATCGTTTCCCATTATGAATTATTTAAATCCTATAGGTTTGGAACTTGATGGTTTATGGTGGCGATAGAAGAAGCTTTAAAATTTAGTACCTTGTTTTGCGATTTCAAAAGCACCAGCGAAGAACCGTTTGTGTGGCTCACCTTCACGGGAGAGCCAACCGTAAACTTGATGTGTCTGGAAACCCTGATCGGTACAGGCGGAACTGAAATGATTCATCGCTAATCCTGCGGCGTGTATGTGCTACGAATGTTGAGTCGTTCTGCACTGCTAAGCTTCAAGTGGGTAGTACAGCGTGGTACGTTCAAATATGAAGGCTAGTGCAAGTTTATTAGAACCGATCTAACGATGGTAGATTATAAATGAATCCGGTATGAGGCATTGGGATTGGCTTAACGAAGAAATGTAATAGATTTGGCTGCTCAGTGGGGTAAAACAAGGGGAGTCAGCTTTTATTCTTTAACCAAGCCAAGAGTATATGTTATTTCATTTGCTTTACATAACTAGAAAGGTCTGATTCGAGGGCTGATCTGATTGCTGTACTTGCTATAAATAAAAACAAAACTGTTTCAGTGCGTTTTGCTAAATAATAACTAGCTTTTGGTTAGATGGTTTTGGGAGGCACCATTGTTTTATGCTGCAGAATCGATTAAAATCTTTATTGTAATAATACAAAAAAGTTGTATATTTCGGATTAATTAAGGAAAATTATGTGTTAAAAAATCTCGTATAGATGTTATGGTTCGTAAAAATGTTAAACCATAAATTTCAATGCTATAAAATCTATTTTTCTTCATGACGTAACGAAATAAATGGTCAAACATGCCTTATGTTACCTGCCTACTAGAAACATTATTTAAAAACTATTTTGAATAAGAAAATTGTAACCAATACTTCGCAGGAAAGCGAATATTCATAAAGCTATGGTTTCGTACAACAATTAGGGCGTTTGACATTCGTTACCATTAATTTATTTTATTGTTATGTCCACGGTTCTCTGCTGCCAGCATGATCTTACCGTTAACGAACATAACTGCTTTGCCTAATGAATTTGACCCCATCGGTATGCTTTAACATAATTTCCCCGTAAAGTACACCCTAACACTGGTATAGAAATGACGATAAGAAATACCCCTCAGTAAACCCTTGAAAACTAGGTTACATTCCGATGAGCAAAGAACGTTTTAAGCTCTACCGTGTATAGGGCATAGGATTTATAGCATTTAACCGCGGCAAAACACTTTCGTACACTGCGTACTCGGAAAAGCGCTATAGCGGTCTTAACGATCAGAACCGGAAATATCGCCGCGGTAGCGTTTGACCACAAAATGTGTCGACCATAAAATTCGACCCTCTTCAGCTGGAACAATGTTTACAGGTATCACAGGACTCGCCGAGCGAGGGCACACAAAATTCACACAATTATTCTACTTGCCGACGGCACTTGCCTGCCGGTGTGGTTAATCCACATGGAACACTTTTTGCATCACGATGGGAGGGAAGAGCCGCCGGCGAATGTGTGCGCAAAATTCTCACCACGAGGGAACGGCCAGCGGGGTCTGCGGTTCCGTCAATCAGACCGTAAAGCCCTCGGTTCTCGGTTGGTTGATTGGAGAATTGCGTGCCCGAGCGAACCCCACTGACGGACCCAACCCAACCCGTGCCTAGGGACCCCAGTGCGGTGTGCGGTGAGAATGAAGTCTTAATGGTGTTTCTGTAGGAACCCATTCCATTCAACTTCTAGCATCGCCAGCGGAGCACGACGTACCACAACACGGAAAAGGACCCTGGTGGCGGTGGGCTGGCCAAGCGATAGGAACATTGCCCAGGATGGGAAAATGGAGGCAAAAATACTAAAAATAAACAAAGAAATATTCATAACACATAAGAAGCGTACTTCGCCGGAAGACGAGCACTTCGTGGCGGTGGCGGCGATACGGTTCCGTGAGCAGTGCAATAAGAACAAGCTGTTGTTCTGCTACGTTCTGCTGTATGCGGGCCGAAACCCATCCAACCGCGGGACCACTGAGGTGTGTAAAGCTGATTCTACCGTGCTCTGATGCCGTATAATAAATGGACGGAAGACACACCTGAGCTCAAGCGAAGTAACACTGGCAGGCGAGTTACGAGTCTTAAGCAACAGGAAAAAGCGATAGAATGAGCTAGCGAAGGAAAAAGCAAGCAATACAACCGATCGGACAGACAGGGCCCTTTTTTATGCTGGTCAAACATACGGTCTCCTATAGATCGGACGGTGAAGATAAGACGGATACTGTCCCGAAAAAATAGCTCGAATTGGGGTATTTCATGGGTATTTAATGGTATCCCACAGGCAGAACTGTGGCGGTATGGTTCTATATAGCGGCAGGATCGAAGTTACAAAAATAAATATCGGATGTGATCGATTTTGCTGGGCAACAGCAAACGTCACATGTGCGAAGGAAACGTCTCCAGGAACGGGCAGCTGGGGCCAGGTGCAGTCGATTGGCAATGTGGTTCCGGTTTGATGAACTGGACAGTCCGATGCTCCCGTGGCAGTGCGGACGCGATAAGCAAGCAACACTGTCTCTATTTATTAATTTGCTCTCCCTCTTTGTCGCTCTCGCGCTATCTGTTTCCCATTCTTTCGCGGCAGCTGGAAGTGAAAGATGTGAAAATTAAAGTATTTCACGGTGGAGTCCACGAGGGGTCGAGTGGGTAATAAAGTTTCGTAAAGAAATTATCACCTATTGCCACTACCGGTCATTAGCATGACTTCATCATATTTCGGCCGTTAGCGTTGGTGTTAGCGTCGTTCCACTGCACTTCCCATCGGAATCCCTCGGATCTACCGAAGAGCTAAAGTTCGGAAGTAGTGGTAACAAAAAACTATCTTTGGAAAAGCGGTTAGCAAAAATAAAAATGAAAACAACATTGCCGTACTTTCAATTGTACTGGTTAAAACTTAAATTTCTCTTTCTTTTAGTTTCACAACCCTCTAACGTCGGGCTTGTTTTATGTTCCTCTTTCGTTGCGCCGCATTACTGTCGACAAGAAGGAAAAAACACCGGCAAGAGTGCACGGTGGTACAAGGGGGTGTATAGATGAAAATACGGAACAATTTTTCAGAGATCGGAGATCGGTACGCTGAAAGTAAAGGTCAATTAAAGAGATGCGGGTCTAGTTAGTGGTTGATGGCTAGCGCAAGTGCCAGGAGTCGCGAAAGTGAGATTAACCTGGGAGGACCCGGCTTTAACCGTAACGCGTTTAAGAAGCAGTTGGTGGAAAGTTTTTATTTCCAGCCTATTAAATAGCTTAATATTATTGTACAATTTTAATGTATTATAAATTAGATACTGATTTAAAAGCAGCGCGAAACTTGATGGGGTAGTTTTTATAATTAAGTAAGAAAAGTACACGCGTGGAACTTAAAACCATGTGGTTGGCAGGCCGAAACGAAATGTGCAAAGAAAACTTTTTTATTTATGCTAAAGTAAACAATTGGCATATCCGGTAGACATCAAAAGCCAGTGTAGAAGTACCAAATTCGCGAATAATGCAGCATGTGTTGCTGAGAAAGAACGTTGCTAAACGTTTTTGCGTGAAGGGCACGGTCTGTACGCTTCGTGTGATCGATTAAAGCACCTGCACCCATCACCAGCTGCAGCCCATCGGGCCGGCCCGGACTGTTCATTAATTTGTTTCATGCCCATTGCAAATGCGCCACGATCGCGCTGCTCCCTTTCGGGCACGTACGTAGCGTGCGTTCTACCGCTGGGCAATGTTTGTGTACGATAGTGTTGCCGTTGCGTGCCGTTTTGTTTGCGCACGATGACGGTTATGTCTTATGTGTGCCGGGCGTATGATCGCACACATGATGTGCGCTGGGTGGCTCGATGACGAAACGCCAACGCTTGCTTGGGCATTTAAATGAAGAGCAATTTCTGCTACATTATATCATAAGATGCGGCACGGTCGATTCCGACGCACATTAAAAGGGTGCTGACTGGTGGCTTTCCCCCCGGTACGAGTTTCGGCGGGCGAGGTAAATTGGTGGCAAATTATGTGCAAACTGGAGCGCATCGGATGGCGGTAGCCTGGGCGATCGCATGCTAGCTTGATGTTTCTTTTAATGCTCTTCTGCTGCTGGTATTGTCTCATGTTGGTGAGTCATCATGTGCCAAAGAACGGCCATTATACAATGCGAGCGAGAAGCATTTCTGGAGAGGTGCACTATTATCTAAGCCGTTTAAGCCGATTGTTCAAACGATTATAGACTGTTTCTCCTGCTTAATGGGTTTATAGTTTTGCGGAGTTTGCGGAGCGTACCAATTAACAGTGATTGAGCTGTACACCTGTATACGATCGTTTGAATAAGAGATAGTAATTTCCCGAGCCTCGTGGAAGTACCTGCCAAATAGGCCATAATTTTTTTTTATTCAAACATAATTCTTCACGGATGTAAAACAATTCCATACTAATACTATTCGAACGATTTTTCTATTTTGTCCAGACTTTCAACATTGCACTGGTTTGCCCGCAATCGGCCATCATGATAGTGTCGTGATGGAATCCGGAAGCATCGTCGTCAGCCACTCGCCGTCAGTAATTCCTCGAGCATTTCTCAATGAACGTTCTTCGTCGATGGTAAGTGGGTGCCCATATGTTTCTCGAGTAAGTCTGTCGAGCGCGTTTCATCCGATATTGAGTGTTTTTTTATACTGTTAGAGAAGATTGTTACGACATGTTACGACTCACTAGCACTTTTTCTCCACCATTGCAATGGATGCACTTTATTCCCGACATTAGGTTCACGCGTAAGTTTGCACATTTTCCCCCTCACGATCAAGATGGGTGCAACGTACGGTTTCGCTCAGGCGCATGTCATCCGTTTTATTTTTTCATCGACGGAACGCGCTATCTAACGTGTTGCGATGATGATTGATTATGCACCGCTCGGAAATATGATAAATGATAAAACGGTGCTGTCGAGCGGTTCGAGGGGAAAGTTACTGGTTGTCACATTCTTGTACGATGAGTGTGCGATGGTGAATAACAAAAAAAAAACCACAGGCACATTAACAAAAAGAAACACTTTCGAGCTTCGCAGCAAGGGTACGCCAGACACAACTGTGGTTGAAACAGATCCCGGCCGTGTCTAATCCGAGCGTCGGTGAAAATGTGGCTTATGATTTCGAAAGTGATGCAGATTGTTTATGTGTGTGTAATGGTATTACAACCGGCGTAACGTAAGTTCGTTAGTTCGGGTGAACGTGATGAATTTATTAGACCATCCAGCCAAAAGGAAAATGATGCATCTTTAACCAAATTTATCGATAAAAAATAACTCAAACCAGAAGCGGGCTTAGAAATTAGCGGGTGGGTTTGCTTTAGTTGTACATGAAAATGCGAGCTAAGATGGGATCGTGAGCGTGGGACCGACACTTAGTGAACGCTAATTCCTTCAAATGATAGACTTCGGATCGATCGAGTGAAGCGTGGTAGGAAATATAAAGTGCAAGCTAGTTGTTATTCCACTCTAGCCACCTGCATTATGCCATTCACGAGGGCAGTTACTTTGAATAGCAAAAAAGGGCCGAGCATTAGGGTATATTGCGCAATGATAGTGTATTTATTTATTTGCCACTGAGGTAGCATTATTACTATTCCGTGCACACGAACGAATCCTGCAGCTATTTGCGGACGCATTCGCACAAGTGTTGATGGTTTAAGATGCAATGACTCAGATAAAGATGAAATATTGAAATTAAATTATCATGTACGTGAACATGAAATTTAAATGTTTCATTGGTTAAATTTGTTTGATCTCACCGAATTATAGAATTATCAATCTACACGTATTCAGATAATTTGTTGAAAAAACAACACAACAATTAATTGCTATAAATTGTATCTCTTCTTTCGCCAGACAATTCTTCCGTCGCAAGGCAAGTTACAACAGCATCCTCCAAGAATGTCCCAATTGGAAAACCTAGAAGCAAAGGTATATTTACAAATGCAATGAAGTATGACGAGTGCGGAACAGATTAACTGAACCATTTTCGGAGTGCCTTTCCAGATGGCAAATATCGAGGTTTCGTTGTGCGCAGGAACCCCGAGACGAAGGAAAGGAACATCCCTAGGAGGGTCTTTATCTGCTCGTTCTTCACCGAGACCAGAATCGACACCCTCCCGCGAACTTCGGACTGCTCTGCAGGACCGTGAAGCAGTCATTCAGAAGTAAGTTCAGAACTGTTGTACGGTAAAAAGCAGTTCGGATGGCGGTGAATGTTTGGGAAATTTTCAATACCTAATTTTCAATTTCTTTTCTTACAGCTTACGGTTGCAGCTTGGCTTGGGTAAGCTACCTCGACCGACGGGTCCGCCACTGGATGATACAGAGCGGCCAGTGGCAGAGCAGCGATTAGTGAAGCTCAAATCCGACGCTGAAACAAAGCGACATGTGATTAAAAATCTTAAATCGGCCCTGGAGAAGCTCGATGTTACAGAGTAAGTGCAGGGAACGTTAGAAGTCCGCAGAATTTTTCACGATTATACGTTACTTGTAGCAATATCGATGTCCGAATACGGCAGGCCGAGCTGGAATATGCGCTTGGAAGGGAGGAGCTGCAATTGCTTTCACTTGTTGAGGAAGCACGTGCACTACAGGGGCGACTAGACAAACCAAAGCAAGAACCAAACACACTGTACGGGCTGCTGCAATCTGGCGTCAGCTTGAGCATGTTGGCTGTTCGCGCGTCAACGGGTCGATGGAACGCGAGTACTAGAAATGACCAGCCCGGCTTTTGGGTGGACTGGGTGCTGGAAGGAGAGACTCTTCAACGAGGCGATCGTATTATCGAAATTAATGGCAAAGCGATCGGCGGTCGTAACCGCGAGGAGATGGTACGCGCCATCGGATCCCACTCGAAGTCGGAAATTGTAATCGCTCGTGCAAGAAAAGCATCAGCATCGAGTATAAATCAGCTGTCACACCAATCCGTTCAACAAACGCAGGCTGATAACGTGCGACTGCAGCATCGTATTTCGTACTTGGAAGACCAGGTGAAGGAGTTGCTGACTTCGAAAGATACCGGAGTTATTCGCTCTGGTGTGGCGGTAAACGGAAGTGGTGGTGCTCATATAACCTCAATTAGTATCACATCACCGCCGTCGACACCCCCGGAAGGCAAAACGCCACAACCTCCGCACATTTACAATTACATCGATGAGAAAGCATCGTCACCTCGTAACGGTAGCCCGGGCCACGTTACTACCACCACGATCATAAAGGAGTGTGATCGCATAAACGGCGAGCTGACGAACGGTGGATCGGATGTGGTGAAGTATAACCTAAGAAATTCTCTGTCTTCTTCTAAGATTTGTATCAACGGTAGCGGGGGAGATTCTCTCGCAGCTCAGTACTATAGTCGCAAGGAAAGAGAAAAACGTGAACGTGAGACACGTCGTCAGGATCGAGAACGGTATTTGCAGCAGTTTGGGGCAAAGTTGCAGCGCAGCACGACCGATCTGGAAAGTGATTCCGATCGGGGTCGGCTACTGCAGCACAGCCACAGCCGTAGTCACGCCAGGAGCGTCGAGCATTTGAATGGTGAACGGAAGCGACTGGTTGCAGTGCCTTCCCACGACATGGCCACAACTGGACGACGAGGTGATATTCGCACGGTGAAAAGCTTGGACTTTGAGTCCGATACCAATGATCAATATGCTTCCGAACCGTCGGGACCGGCAGGAAAGCATGCCGCCGGTGTTCGACCAGCACCACCAAAGAAACCTTTGCGTTTGTCGTTGCAACGTGCTCAGAGCCTGCAAACGGTGGATGGATTGATGCTGGAGGCATTAGCTGCTAGCAATGGCCATGACAGGAAACGGGCCATGAAGCGATCTCATAAAAGTGGCACCAAAGTAGTGGAACCGAATGCCGCAATGTCGGTTAAATACATTGAAAACAATATTCCAATGCAGACGGCTTCGTTGGGACGTCAAAAATATATGTAGAAGCCGTGCAGGATAGTTTGAGTTGTACAGTGTTCTCTTGCGTTATGGTGAGACAAACATCGGGGCAAATTATATAAGCAATCCAAAATGGAAAGTGAATAGCAATAAAATTTTCTACATGCTTTAATATTATTAATACTGTGAGTAAACATTAGATACTAAGTAACTGAAAAAGCAAGTAAGTTGAGTGAAAGAAAAAAAAACGTATCTACCAAAACGATGACAAATAGTCGTTCCTTCTAAATAATTGGTTGACGTTGAATTCAGAAATATAACTTAATAACTAAACATCCTTTTTGTTCAATAAATGATAATTCGTGTTTTAGAAATTTGTAGTAACAAAAACAACCTCTAAATTATTTGATATATTTTCAGATAAAAAAAAGTATTTTGAAAGATATTTTAAAACGATTAATAGCGATTTCCATTATTTAAAAAGAATAAAATTGAATATTTAAAATTCAATTAATTTAATTCAAAATAGAACTAATATTAAAGCATATTACGTATTCTAATTCACGCATAACTTTAGAAACTTTCACTGGATTTGTTAAATATTATTATAGTATAGTGGATGTTTGCATTTTACGGAGCTCGTACGCCATATTGAAAATCGCGTATTGCAGTTTGGTATCGCCACCTAGCGGAGAATTTAATTACTAAAGCATAAAGCTTCAAAGTTCAAAATATTGCTGCCAGTGTCGCTGATTTTTGTATGAAGATGCTGAAGCTTTGAAGCTGAAACAAAGGAACGAGTAAAAATGTTTTTGTGTTTTGAATTTTATTAAGGTTAAAGTTAATGTTAATGTGTTAATGATACACATTTGAGTTTGATTGCGTATGGAAAAGGAAAACAGCAACTACGTGACAATTTCATGTTGTTTTTTGTATTTGGTATTTAGTTAATGCAGATTAATCTAATAACTGTATATGGCTTGTTCATCAATATCAAAATTATCGTAAGCCCAGATAGAAGTAACATTATCATATCAGTAGCATATTAGAGTGAGTTACGAATCAACAAATGCAAAAATGTTGAATTAATTGCATCCAAACAGTGACAGTGTCCTTGTGGGAAACAGCTTAAACAAAGTTTTTTTTTTTTTTAATAAATAAGCAAGCGAACAAAATATCAATAATGAATGTTAACATAATAAATGAACAGCACTGTTATTGCGATAATTAGGTACAAACATTTTATCTTTTTGATTTCTTTAAAAAAATCATGTAATTTCTTTTAGAATGTACGACAAAATTTGATATTTGTTTCAATTGACTTGAAACAGTTCTAATATGAACTAATCGTTAGACACAACCAGATCAGTTATGCGAAGAAAAGAGAGAACGAAATAATTTTCGTGGTTTTAATTTTAGGATCGGGTAGGTTTTATAGTTATAGGAAAAGTTTATTAAAACCACATTTAAAAACGAAAACACGAATGTGCGCTGAAATTCTCAAATAAATTTTATTTTGGAAAAACAGCGACTATCCCGTAATTTTACGGCCACCTTCAATTTTGATGTAAAATTATTGATCGTGTACCACAACTGGCAGACAATTCTACCTGAATGTCCTCATTTTTTCCCTGTGTAACTATGTTACACTCCTTGATTACGGCGAATGTATAGAATAGCAAGTATAAAGCGTTGCTGAATTTTTACTTTCTGTGCTCGTGATGACGCCAGGCCCGATGCTAATAGCTTCGATCGTTAAGGTGGGATTTTACCTTTTGCCACCGGCCAGATGACCTTTATAGATTGCTAAAGGCACGCGTGTGCTAGGTTCTCAGAGTAAGGTCATTGCCGTTTCCGTGTTCACAGGGGGTCGTTCCGACCGGAAGCGTCGTGAAGTCAGCACCGATTAATGGGAGTCACATTGTAGGCAGCACAAAGCACTTGTGCGTAGAATCGCGAACAGCATCGGCTTATCGGTGTGAAAGATCTGTACCGACGCAGCCCTTTCTTTGCCGGCACTATCATAAATCGATGACACAAAATGATCGCTTAGGATTTTGCATGTTTCGGAAATTATAACAATCATTACCTTGCTGGAGCAACACTATAGTGTTGATCATGCTTGGACATTCGCTCGAAAGGGTCACCAACATCTTCGTACGTCGATTGAAATGGTGTTGGAGGTCGAAAGGAGCCTGCGGCGACAGGTTGCCCGCTGCCTCACGAAGGTTTTACTATTGAAAAAGAATAAAAAATCTGAAATGAAACCGACTAGATACTGCTTCGATAGGCGCGAAACATATTTTTGATGTATTTTTAACAATGCAAACTGTTTATAAAAAATGTTAATACGGCAATACATATCAAGAATAATCCGAACGCTTCAAAAATTTAACTATTTACAACGTCATTAGTGCACTCTCTGTGCCAGCAAAAATGCATAAACAATTCACGATGCTCACGTTTTCATTAGTGTGTTACAATTTCTCGTCAACCTTACCTGTTATCCAATTATGGTAAAAAAGTTTGTGTGTTCATAACCGTTTGACTCGCTACGAATGCTTGCTGGCCAGTCCTCCAAATCGTAGTTCTAGTCGCATACTCGTACACCTTTCCAAATCCTTCCGCACAACAGCGACAGGTCTTGTCTTGTGTGTCGTTGTCACATGAGCGGGCATGATTGTACTCGTGTCGTTGGCGTCGAGCTTCCAGCCAACCGACGATAGTTTTGACAATGATGGAGAAGGTGACTCGCCGTGTGGGAAGACCGGTCTGATGGTGGAAAATACGCTGTTGTTTACGGTCTCGAACAAGTTGCATACAGTCACAGAGAACGCGTTGGTCCAGCCTCGACGCAGCGTCATAATCTACGGTTTTGCTGGCGTGAGATAAAAAGATACAGGTGCCTTGTGTGCAAATCGAGCTATAAGTTTGTATCGTACGGAACCCGTCGTACGTACCCCTTCTGAGCTTTCATTGGCTGTGCTGCTGATGCTGGTGTCGGTGGTGGTGGTGGTGGTGGTAGTGGTGATACTAGTGCGTTGGGAGACAATTTAGAGTCAATTTCAGCGTTACCACCACACCGAGACCTGCGTGTGGTCGAATCTGTGGGATCGAGCGTTTTTAGACCCACCGTTGCATCCATTCGTCGACGCGACTCGAAGGTGTTCAGTTGAAGTACTTCAGGAGCCATTCGTTCCCTTCGTGCAGTATTGAACTGTGCTTAAGTAAGTTATTATTGATTGTTAGTGAACTGCCGGGAATCGTAGGTGACAACATGAAGGTGCTAATTGCTCTATCGGCCGTGCTGTGCGTCGTGCTGGCAAAGGTGAGCTACCGTTTGTTTCAAAAAATAGGCCAACCGAGGCCATAATTAAATTTGCACATTTTTGGGGCTACTTTCAAGATGGTCTTGGCGTGTTGTCATGACAACCGCTACGAGTGTGATAAAGTGCACGAACGTGAAACGCAACGTTATCTCCCGAACAGATAGCAATCAGCTGAAACAGATACCGAGAACGGATGCGGCTGCGAGCGAGCAGACACGCACAGCTAAATCTCGTCCCGCCAATCTATTGCCGCGAGACAGCTGATAAGCTCCCTCTCGCGGGGGATTGCCACTGCCGGAGAAGATATGGGGCTGACGTTATCAGCACAATTTAACTCCATTAGAAGTCCGTGTAAACAAATGGTCCTGTGGATGGTGAACATAATACGATACGGACGGAATAAAAAAACTGATGACGTTTGACCTCGAGCTCCTCGAAGCGGAGCGCTTTTGGTGTTCTTTTCGCGCTCGGGATGGATCGGTGCTGCTTCGCACCCAGCCATGAATGGGTCTTCCCAATTAGTGGCGCGGTGTGCGCGGTTTCCCTGCATAAGCTGCAAAACCAACGCCCATATAGCGATGCAAAATGCAGCAAATGTTGTACCATTTGCATGCGCCAATCGGTTGGGTCGAATCGCCTCCCATTCTGTTTTTCTAATTCTTCGTGTACGATATTATGGAGGTGCAGTGAAAGTAATTATTTGTGTAGTTATAAAAAAACTTCAAATTTATATGATTCTAGTTGCGAAGTGATTAATGTAATCGAAAATACGTGGAAACACACACACACGCAATAAAGTAATTGAACTGAATGCTTTGTGGTTTGTTCGTTTCCAGGACCAGCCAAGGAAAGCTATTGTTTATCTGCAGGGAACGTCGGGCGTGACCGGTAACGTGACCATCTCGCAATCCTCGTGCACCGAACCGGTGTTCATCGAGATCAATGTCGTCGGTCTCACACCCGGCAAGCACGGATTCCACATCCATGAGAAGGGTGACCTGACGGACGGCTGTGCCAGCACCGGTGGCCATTACAACCCTGATAAGGTAGCATGATGGATCCATGCAACTAACCCAGCGATGGACAATAACGTCTCGGGTTCCATTCCTTTCGTTTTCGCAGGTCAGCCACGGTGCTCCGAATGATCAGGTGCGTCATGTCGGAGATCTGGGCAACATCGCTGCCGATGAGAACGGTATCGCCAAAACGTCTTACTCAGACACGGTCGTTTCCCTGTACGGCGCACGAAGCGTTTTGGGGCGCGCGATCGTCATCCACGCCGAGGTGGACGATCTGGGCAAAACGAACCACCCGGACTCGCTGAAAACCGGAAACGCCGGTGGTCGTGTGGCTTGCGGCGTGATTGGAATTCTGTAAATATTGGCTCACTTTCTGCGGACCGCTTACCGTTTCTATAATGCTTTTGTTTTGTTTTTTGTATGATGTGTGCGTGTATCTCATACTGCAATGTAATATTTTTTCTGTTTGTGTTCGTAATTGTTGTTGTTGTTGTTGTTGACGACGCACTCGCTGGGCTGCAAAAGGAAAAAGTAAAACTGACATAAACAATCAACCCAGCACAAAAAACGCTTCGTTTAACATCTCCATTATGATCGCTTGTGTACCGTAGTTCGGTTTACGTGTATCATTAAAACTGTTCTGTCGCGTTCTCGCAGAACCATTATACCATCAGTAACCTGTTTTTGTTTGTAATATTATTGTGTAATTCATCCAGAAATTTCATCCGTAGTGTCAGGTGGTATTGCTTTATGTAGTGCTTGGTTCAGGTTTTTCATCCAGGGGAATCAAATGATGCGAATCACAACCGAACAGCACTTTAATTTGCACAATCCTATAGCTACGCAAACGTGAAACGATCGTACGTATCACTTCCAAAGTTGCACCATCGATTTTACCTTGTCGCTAACCTTGAAACCTGAAGTGATTTGTGCGATCAAACACGCTACGTCCTATGGGGTAGATGGTTCGAGATTGCAAAGGAACGTTTTTACAGCTTACTGTTTTATCGCACGAAAATAGTGACAACCGGATCGGTAGGCCGGTGTTCATAAAAACCTGTTTTTGGACTGTGAAAACGTAAACAGAGCATTTACGGGGAGCTTGCACTTGAAGCACCAGGAACGGTGCGGATTCGAAGCTTGTTCGCCATCCATCCGCCGCGGTGATGAAACACGCATCAGTGTTGGAAGGATATAGCATTCGTCCTTGACCTAAGAGATCAAGTGGGAAGATCATGCAACAGTAACAGAACGTTGTTTTAACTATGGAGCTTTGTGAACTAAATAGGTAACATTTTTTAAAATTGTTTTTTGATGTTGACATGCCATAAAATAGCTTGTCTCAATGCAGTCAAAGAATTTGTATTTTGAATCAGCTAACGGAATATCACTATTTTCCAATTCACATATCGTGTTAATATATTTTATAACGAAATAATTAATGATGGTGTAGAAGAAGCGATAGGCGGTTTTGCTGTGGCCATGCAGTTTCCTACAAATCAACTTCTCCCTTCCGTAGGACATCAATTAAACGGGGAAGTATGTCACTTCCTTCCAGCTTTCGTTTCGAAGTTCACTGCTTCATTCATTGTAGGATAATTACATACTCACGGTGTGAATATGTTCAGTAAATTCACTATTTTGTGAACTACCCCCACTAAGGCTAGGTTTTTTTATTTCAATTTTATGTTTCTAGTGCGCATCATTTGTCTCTGCAACGTAAAACGCAGTAACATCTGTACTAATTACATGTTAGACGTATCATTGAATGTGTGGTTTCTTTGGTAGAGCTTTTGTATGTTTGAGTGTGTGCAATCTTCTACGCGTTGTAACAGGCATACTGAACAGCTCTTTGAGTCATGTCTCCTAATATTCCGCTTTGTTTCAACACCCTACCTAGGGCGCCGTTCGATGAGCCGTACGGGGATTGCAGCAGCGGTCAACAGGGGCTGCTGCCAGCTGTGATCACCATAGTTGCTTCGATTTTAGCGGCACGATTGCTGGTTGTTTAGAACAAGCTATTTGTGGCGTTCTTGTTATGAGGTGAGGTGTGTGCGTGATGTGACAATTAATAACATTTTTTTGCAAAGATTATCTAACACTGCGTAGCGTACCTGAGCAGCAAAGGTTCACAGGCCAGAGCACCTCATGTGTTTCAAGTTCATCGAACCGGTTAGCTCACCATGTCCGTCCTCACGCCATACCGTTCATCTAAAGCAGGCTATTGGTGAAAAAAGGCTTCTTACTTCTTTG
Organism: Anopheles farauti; assembly: GCA_000473445.2. NCBI lineage: Eukaryota > Metazoa > Arthropoda > Insecta > Diptera > Culicidae > Anopheles > Anopheles farauti. The sequence goes on from KI915044.1 coordinate 12,656,024, forward strand.
CGTTTGCTATGTGCCACAGAATGCTATGCTATGGAGAATTAACAATAGAGCGGTTGATTGTACATAGTACACCCCCGCTAGAGCTGGCTGTTGAGTTAAGCTTCACAAAAAAAAGAAGTCACTCTTCCTTCCTTCTTCAGAAGAAAAAGAAAGATCGTAAGCACTTGTTTGCGTGAAACATAAGTTTTTTTGACCATATATTTCTGTAACGATTTCATCGACGACTTCCACTGACCACTTCCGTTGGAGCCCGGCCGCCCTGCGTTATGGGTCTCTAATTTTTGTTTTGCTCTTTGTTAAGTGCGTTTTTGTGTAAATAAAGGTGTTCTCACTGGAATCGTCCCAGCGCGATTCCATAGAGCCTGTTGTCTGAATTGAGTGGATACATATTCTTTGTAGCGCCTGGCATACCGACGGCATTGCTTGTTCTGGAAGTAGTAAGTATTCACGTATATATATGCTAGGACTTCCTTTAAACATCCGAACTACGCCAGAGACCGCTGGGAGCTTAATGGTCAACCGTCTGGACGAAATCAGATAAGTAATACAGAACTACTAGCAGGATCCTTTTTTAGTACCAATTTCAAGCCGGCTCTCGTGAAGGACAGACAGGACACCAGTTAGCTACCGCAAGCAATAATTCACCATTTGCAAGAATTAAAAGTTTACGTTTAAGCATATTTAAGCAATACAATGAGACTGAATTATTCCCGCGTAATCCGAAATTTTTAGTGCGATTTAGAACTTTTAATAAAAGTAATGCCAAAGAACTTTTCATGTATGGATAAGGCGAATGATTCGATACATGTGATTTGGATCATCGTTATCTTTAACCTGTTGCGACGAAGAAAGTAAAGGCTTTATAAAAAATGTAAGTCCTAACTCTTCTCTGAGATTTGTACGTTCAAATTCCACAAAGCCTAGCAAGCAAGGGTGCTTTTTTGTAATTAAATGTTGATTGTTAATTCTATGTTATTAAAACTCCTTTTTTATGTTTGTTTTGAGCAAAATGGAAACCAACTATGTTCTATGCTGATTTTAATAGTTTAATAGGTTTATTATAAATGCGTGTGTGTGGTATACGAATTTTCTCAACCATGCCTACAAGCATAACGTCCGTGAGATTTACTATAATAATGTGATCTATGATTTTTCTAGTATGTAGAGCTTCATGCTGGGTTATTGTAGGTTGATTGTTTACAGATATACAAATATTCCACATTATTATTAGTAACCAACTCTCCATTTAAACCAGCCCCATAATGTTCCGGACATATTTTTGAACAGAGGAAACGTTTTGGGCATGGACTAAAGTGTTAAGCAGTTCTCCTGCTAGAAGCTGCCGGTTTTTGTCACTGTTGAATCAGTTTAAAATCACAATGAATGGTTGTAAGGCTATATCAATAATTTTCAGGAGTTTCAGTTTCCATGTGCTGGAAATTCTAAAATAAAATAAATAACCTTTCAGTGGGTTAAAATCTTTAGTTTTTTTTCAATTTTTTGTATCAACCATAACTACACATAACAATCAATTTTTCAACATAAATTTATCAACATATAAATTTGTATTAAAGGCACAACAAGATCTGTAAGAGACGTGTTGATAGTTAACATGACCAGTAGGTTGTTAAAAAGATAAAGCATCATTGTCATTTTATGTTTTTTGTTTGTTAAATCTACAAAAAAATAATGTATTGTCCAATCATTATGCTTTTTTGTAGGTGGGGATATGTTTTACGGACTCGTTTTGAATATCATCGAATAAAATATAAGCATTCCAACAAAGAACTTTCGCATGCTCATGATGCGATGACTAATCTAATACTACTCTCGATCAATCTCGTGGTTTAGCAAAGGTTATGAAACTTGACCTCGAACGCGTTCAAGAGCTTTCGTTTCTGAAATCAATGTGATGGAATGCGATAGGGGTGAAAATCTTTTTAAAAAATTCCCCTTAATCGCTCGTGTTCGGGGGAAAAAGGCTCGGCGATGAAAAGAACCCGAATTAAGTCAATGTCAGCGGGAAAATCGCTTCGAATCAGGAGCAAATTTATGTGTCTGGAAAGTGTAGAATGTGTCTGCTCTATTCTTTAGTCCAGTTAGCTAGTGGCTCAGCGACCGGTTCAAAAGTATGAAAAAACATACCTGAAACCAAATAAGTATTTCTTCCGCGTAAACTATCCGTTCAAAGGATAAATGGAGGTGGCAGGCGTTCCTTATGATGGCAAAACATAGGGTAACTGGTGACTGCAGCATTGACTGTTCTTTGACCCCAAATTTAAACTCATTCGTCACCTCCTAGTAGCGAACGAAGCGTACTTCCCGCGCAGGTCCCACTAGGTAATACATAAGGACCCTAATGATATTCTTGTGTTGGTGTTGCAGACTGCCCAAGCTGACCAACGATTTTCACTTTGAACCTAAGACTCGCTCGTGGGCTCGTGTCCAGTTGCGTGGGCCGAAAGTGGCACACGTTAGGTACAGTAATTTCACACAAACACGAGGATACCCGAACAGCCCTAGATTCCGTCTTGTGGCACATAGGGCGCAATAAACAGCTATATTGTAGTGACCTGAGGCCACTAAAGGGTCAGTTTGGTTTGAGCGCTTGAAAGGATTTGATGTTCGGCCAGTGTTACTCCTGGGAAAATCGTTACCACCGTCCATTAGTGAGAATCACCAAATTATTAGTTTTGTGGTAAAGGAAGTAATAAAAACTGGTTTCCGACATTCACATCTCGGATAATAGTGGAAAACGGTTGAATTGTGAGCGGAAGACAGTGCAGTTGTGCAAAAGTCATTCGAAGTTAAGAGCAAACGCATCCGAAGTTTGATTACCCCAACCATGAAGTCCAAGATAATGGATAACTTCCGAGAACGGATGAATTCCTGCGGGACAACCACCATTAAGTATTTGCTGTTTGTGTTCAATCTGATATTTGCGGTAAGTGTGCTTGAAGCTTTTTAAATTTACGATTTTGGGTTGGAAGTAATCTTGCATCAGCTCCGCGTGGAGTAAAGCATTTACATTATGCTGTTAGTAAAGAGGGTGCATGCTAGTTAGGAAAGAAGGAAAAGTTATAGCTTGACCCGTTGTTTTATCGCATGCTTGGCCCCAATAGCATGTGATATCGTATAATTGCATGATAGAATAAGGATTTGTCCTTGATATTAAATGGAGGATGAAAGTATTTAGGAGAGCAGAAGCTGGGAGTTGCTTTGAACAATGGTTGAGAAAGTAGATCAAAGTGTGTACTTTTGATATCAGAATATATTATATTGTATTGGTTTGTAGATAAAAATATAGCCGGTGGTGTTTAAGGTTCGGACATGGCATTACTTTTCTGCATAGTGTTCTTAAAAATATGTGTGCTGAAACAGTTCATTTTACTGTAGTAAATAATCCAATGTAAATTTGGCTATAATTGAGTGTAACAGGTTACAAACCACCATTTGTTAGACTGGAACTAAACTGAAATGAAAAATATTTGTAATTCTACATGTAAAACGAAGTTCTGATGATTTTTTTAAAAAAGAAAACATAATATTCCGGATAGTAATCATTATTTCATAGAAGAAGAATGGTAAAAGATATAGATATAAAAGTATGCAAGATATTTTCGTTTATACAAAAATAAAGTTTTTTATGATTTTAGTACCCACCTATAATGGAAAACTAACGGTTACAATATTGAAAAGCAGGAAATGGTAAACAATGGTGTCTTCTTTTGCTTTTCATCCTTATTTTATCTGCTGTTTCATTATATATTTTTGTTATTTAATTAAATGTATCTTTAATTAGCGTTAAAAAAGTGTTTTCAAGTGTTTTCGAACAAATGCTAACATTTTTCAATTCTTTTTCATTATTCGATTAAATTCGAGATTGCGGTATAAGCTCTTTCGTTTCTTCTTCTTCTCTTCGTCTTCTCTTTCATTTCAATTGAATGTATTTTAAATTCTTTTTTAAAGGAATTATTAAATACAAACAAAAAATATTAATATTTATATTTGAAAAACACTAATACAAAAATACAAATATTAATATACAATCACATTGATTTATTGATCTGTCCTTCGAATTCTAATCGTTCGTTTATGTTTAATAAAAATAACCCTTTTTAGTTGCTTATACTCTAAACCAGCGTTTTTTTCCAAAATTTATGAAAAGAAAAAATATGCATAGGAAGTTTTATTTTCCAGAGAAGTTCATAATATTAAACTCAAATTTGTTTTCATAACTTTCTGATTTTATAACCCGTATTGTAAGGGGTTGAGCAGCACATGCAATTAATAAACCATATCATGAAAAATGGAAGAAACGAACTAAGTTGCTCCGTAGGCTAACAAGCATATTAACGGCTGCATGTAATTTCGATGTTCGGCAAAGGAACTCATCGAGCGAGCAGTTATTGAAAGGGAATACTATGAATGATTAATAATGCTTTTTTGTTAGTTTTCGGGAGAACGGAAGTGAATGATTATTGTACTGCGTAGTTATTCGATTTGGTGGTTCCATATTTAGGCCAATTGAACATCCATCTAGATCCAACCAACGATGTTTGTATACCTTGGGCCGGACACGAACACGAAAAACCTTGAGTAATGATTGTTGGTGTGGTTAAATTCTGTACTAATGAGATGGTGTTGGAAGTATTATAAATAATGCATGTTGTTGGTGTTGTAGATTTCAGGTCTGATCCTCCTGGTCGCGGGCATTATCGTGCTGGTGGATGTCAATGAATATCAGCACTTTGTGCAGGACCGTTTGATGGCCCCGCCCGTTGTGTTGATCGTTGTCGGGTCCTTCGTGTTCTTAGTGGCATCGCTAGGTTGCTACGGTGCCATCAAAGAGTCACCGAAATTACTGAATGCGTTCGCTGTCTTCCTGCTCATAGTTTTCCTGATTGAGGTCGCTGTGGCAATAGCAGCGATTGCCTTCAAAGCGGATCTACAAGATGCACTGAAAAAGCAACTGGATAAATCGATCGCTCGGCACAACAACGCCGACATGATGGCCTGGAACAGCGTTCATCGCAACATGATGTGCTGTGGCATCCAAGGTCCAAAGGATTGGTACGATAATCTAAACAAAACTATGCCAGCTTCGTGTTGTAAGCCGGATCTTATCGAACCCGAAACCAACGATTGCAAAAACGCCCTACCATTGTTTATGGATCGCTACTATCAGGTGAGTTTTTGTGGTGAGCCGATGTGTGTCGGTTAGTGATCACTGACGTATTTTTGTTACAGGACGGCTGCTTGATGAAGTTAGAGGATCACTTCCATAAAAATGCAGTGGTTTTGATTGCTGTCGGATTCGCAATAGCCATATTCCAACTGCTGGGAGTGTTTTTCGCTTGTTGGTTATCTACTGCGATCAAAAAAAGTCACGCTTAAATGAGCGAAGATTATGAAAGGCATGAATTTAATTTAAAATTCCAGTGTATAGATCAGTCTTTTAATTGAAATACAAGCATTAAAAAGAAAATTAAATCAATGATACATGGTATAACATTCCTAGTTACAGAATAATCTGAATCTCCCTGCAATTCTAGAAAGTTACCAATAGAATAAAATGAATATTATTTGTATTTGCCGTAATTTAAGACACTCCGCTGGCTTTAAACTAGGTAAAGTACATTTATGAACTATGAATGTGTCGCTTATCATCTCCTACGAAAAGCTTTCAGCACTAGTTAGAGGATACTGTACCGGTAATGTTAAGTTCAACCAGATGTCATATGATGGGATTGAAATGTTTTCCATGTGAGCAATACAAATCAACTTTAAAGCTGATTTTAAAGAGCAAAATATAAATAATAAAGTCACGTTCTAACAATAAAACGTTGTTGACAATTTTTCATTGTTTGGGGTTCACGTATACTTTATAGGCATTATGACACGACAAAGAAAGAAAGTAAAACATGTGTTTGATGTAAATTCTTTGCAGTACATCTTCTTTGCAAAGATGATCTGTTACATTGTTCAGTAAGTATTATTATTTTCAAATTGATATTAATATTAACAATTTAATGTAATTTTGAATTTGTTCCGTAAATTTTAAACACTTTCCTTTAATTATTTGATCCCGTTTGGTAATTTTCTTACACTTTCTTATGCATTATTCAATCCGTCTATCTTCATTCTGTCGGCATCGGACAGAAAAAAGGTAACAAATTTTGATTTAGCCAATCTTTTGGTTAATTATAGCGCTGGGTTAGCTGCTGCTATAATGCTTATATTTCTTGGGGCACTACTAAAACCTGGGATAGCTTTAAAACTAGAAAATGAAACTTTAACTTAAATTAATGTTACAAATTGTACCGGAAATAAATTGTTTCCGTTTATTCATTTCCGCTCAAGCGTTTTTCATGATTATTACAAATTTAGATTTTTTTAAATTTTTTTCATGCTTCCCTTCTAACATAACTAAGCGGCCACCATGAATTGAAAAATGTATGAACTTCAACAATTGCAGGACCGAGTTAAAAACACATGAAAACGCTAAAAAAATAAAGAATTCAAAAATATACGGGAACATGATTTTAAACATGTGGATACGCGTATAAATATTTCGGAGATCCTTTCGATTAATCGTTTTTATTTTATTGTTACACGTTTATACGGCTACCCTCAGGATTTGTAAAGGTATCTTAAATATGATTTATTCTATCTCGTAATTTTGTACACTTTCTCTACAACATGTATGCGTCAAAAACTTTAAGGACGTTTAAAATTTGGGAACGCGTAAAAATACATGAAAAAGTGTAAATAAATGAGAAATTCTTTATTTCAATAGAGGTTAGATAGTAATTGTTGTTGCTAGCTTGAACTTATTCATAAAAAACAGGAATAAAATACATTGAAATAGCTTGAATACCATTTGAAATTTAGTTTACCTTATAAATACACTCTTATAATTTTCTAAATCCATTATCTAAAACGGTTATAGTTAAGTTTAACGAAAAATGAATTAAAATAATAAGCTCGCCTATAGCTACGTCACATGCTGTATGTGAACTGCTCGAATATGTTACTTTTTGTCGACATCATGCTTTATAGCAACCAAGGAAAATATTTTCCTGCGCGAAAGAGTAGAGAAAAAGCGGTGCAAGTGGCATTATTTTTAATATTCTTTCCCGTTTCTTTTCAGTTGTTCTGAGTGTGAAAAAAAAACAAAATTTAAGTGAATTATTTTAAAAACAAGATACTGTAAATGTTTGAATGTATATTTAAGGAATAAGGAAAAGGCTGTAAGTTTAACATGTACATTTCCTGATGTTTATCATTGTGACAGATATTAAAATTAAATTTAGAAAAATTGGTAACGGATAAATAAAAACCATTACGGTTTGAGAAATCGACTAGCAAACTTCCTCAGTGATCTTTAATCTTTAGTGTTTTATTTTGTAATGTTCCGGCTATCCCTTTCCATTCTGAGATATTTGTACTTCAACTCAGATTGTTTTCTTTTTTTGTAAAATTTTTCAAAACGTCTTTTAGTTTATTGTCAAGCTGTGAATGGGAAAATCAAGAAGGATCAAAGTCGTAAAAAATTGCAGAATTCCTAATTGAACAGGAATGGCAATTTTTAAAAAATACTAGAACTTTCACTTCATGATATCACAAACCGGAGAAGCAAGCTAATAGTGTTTTTAATCAACGGATTGGTAATTCACACTATCGAAGAAATTACGACACATATCAATATTTGAGACTCTGCTGCTACATAATCTAATTTTAAACTAGATGAAATTTGCTCTCTTTTTCTCTTTCCCTCTCTCTCTTTCCTTTTCTCTCTCTCTCTCTCTCTTTCATTCTCTTTATCTCTCTTTTTTGTCAAACGACCGAAGTATTAACTTAACAAAAGTGCTATACTTGTCATTCAAAATAATTTGGAAAACGTTGTAAAACAAGTAAATTTACTTATTCATTAATAACTTGTTTATTAATAATAGTTTATTAATAAACTACAGAAAATCTAGATGATTTCACTAACCAAGAAGTCTAAATGAATGCAAAAATGATGTTTAGTTACACTTTTGTTGCGTGTTCCGAAATAATTTTATCCACATTTAAAAGATAATGGTACTTCGATATCAGATGTATTTTATAGTAACGTTGCATTTAAATAATTAATTTTCCATCTATTTTTATTTGTCCTAGTAATTTGACAGTTGGGTTGCGTTTTCTACCTTCATGTGACAACTGGTAATAACAAACAATATGGCGGCTACGGGTATACCACATGTGCAACCGAATCGACAAAGAGATCAAATTTGACCGTGAGTGCGAGTGAGAGAGGCATGGTGGTTGCGCATTCTATCTTCCAAAAATTACCCGCTGGGAAATGTCTCAAAATAGAAAAAAAAACTGCCACAGTAAACATTTCTTTCGCGATGCGCTGCAGCGTTTTCAACTAAATTACAATTAAACAAGTATACCTCGTCACTCATATTACGTGTGCAAAGTGCTAAGAAGAAGGAAGTGAAGATTTAATCATAGAGTCGTATTCTTATCATGTTTACTATTACCCGTTAACGTTCTAGCGTAGTGCTGTTGGTAGGGTTTAATTCTGGACCATAACTTTTTCTTAGTGTTAATGTAAAGTTTATTTTACAACATATAATGCACCTTATAATCAAAGTGAAATGAAATGGGATTGTTTCCCGATCCTCCGATAACACCGAAGCGTATGAGACGCTTGTTTAGCGGTGTAGCAAGCGGCGGCGGAAGCAGCTCTTCTCGTAAAAGTGAAAGTGTTGCTGGGGCGGTAGGGACAAGTGGCGAGGATGGAAATAGTGTTGGCAATAGCACCGGAAGAAGCCGTGGGAGGCAAGCACAACGTCGTCACCTAGGAGACCGCAGCGATACCTCTGGGAGCATGTCGAAGTCTTCGACCACACAGCAACTGTCGACGTCTTGGGAGTTCATACGGCAAGTACTTTAATATACGGCGAGTTGTAATTAATATAACGTTACTAATTTGCATATCTGCATATTGTCTATGTCAATCCGACCTCTCGTAATATCAAACGCATTCTGTTGGGAGCCAATTCCATGGTATGAAAACGAATCTAACAATCACATAAATTCTTCCTGCATAATCCATCTTTATTGTGTGCTATTGAATAAAAAATATGTTTACCACGCGCCCGTCTATGCTCTATTAAAACCGTTCCACTTGGAATTCGGCGTTTCTTTATAGTTTTGGAATCGTCAGGCGCCACGAACGCCTCACTACACTAGCACGGCGCGATCGATTTGACCGAGATTTATGTTTATGCATATTCTTTTGCCCCGTACACTTTCCACATTTTGCTATTGTGTCGAATATTGTTTTGGTTCAGGATATCGTTGAAGCCCCTTGGACTCATTTTGGGTGGCAATTTATGGGGTTGGTAATAAATTTTGATTATTTTCACATTCTGTACACAGTCCCGCTAAGAATGAAATGTTTTGCGACAAATCGTTTAATCAAGAAGCAAATAAAAAAGCTCAGCTGTTTTTTGGTTGGCAAACAACACGGCAAAAGGAGGATAAAGACATCATAATTTGTTTTCCAACTTCTCGGTGACACGTGAGAAGGTAATCGGTCCGTCTGTCGCCAAAAAGCCCGTCATAAATTCGTGATTCTATGAACCAGTTATACAGGTGTTTTAAAACCGTCACTATCAAAAACAGAATTGGTGGATTATTGTAGTCATTGCGACAGGGAGAGTTTTTTTTTTCTCGGAAACTGTTTAGGAAAGAGGATTATCAGTGTTCGAGACTTTGATAACGCTCTGGGAACTGTAGATTAAATGGCTACATATTAAAGTAGAGCGCGTTAGAAAATCGATTGTGTGTTCGTTAGAGATAATGATTAAACCGACCTAATTGTAGAATACGCATATTCTATACAGACGCAGAGCTGATACATTTATATACAAATGTATTTCATATCTTGTGTGTATCATTTATTTGAAGTGTGTCATTACAAGTTGTTTTCACGTGAAATGGTTTACAAATATTGGCAAAGAAATCTTTGGATTAAAAGGTTTTATAGTTATAACATATTTTTAACATGTTTCTTAATTTTTATATTCAGTTCAATGCTTCCGAACAGGTAAAGTAGGAATGTGCAAATTTTCGGTTAATCACAGGAGTCTGACAGTAAACGAGCTCCAATACGTTTCATATTATGGCATCATGGTAGTATGAAAACGTCCAGAAGGCCGGTAACACAATAGGATTAGCATTTTACTGGTTTTTTATTCTACAAATACATCTTCTTGTTTTGCTAAAACACCAAATAAGACAATGGTTTTTCTAAATTAAATTTCCCTTTATTACAACATTTCGGAATTATCTGTCCTCCTAAGAACCTTCCAAATGGGCTCGCTTGAGTGATTGACTTTTTGTAAAAATATCGCTATTGGATAATATTGAAATGATAAAATAACATTGAGGTTACATCGCACGTGACATTTGATCACTTCTGTTTTAGTCATCCTACCTTCGACTAGAGAATATCGAATGATTTTCGATCGTGGACGCTAGTTCGTGGAATTTTTGTAACGTATTTGGGCAGAAAAGTGTCACCGGCAAGAATCTGTCAGTTGCTTGAGGATCTATCATACCGTAACGTGGATAGATTTGGCCTCGCAACGGTGTCGGTAAAATAAAACTCGATTTCAGAACCACGTAGTGTGCGTTTGTGTTGTGCTGGTGGTCTTCGAAATGCTTACCAGGCTGTTATTTCGTATAGATAAACAAAAGCACAAACGGTCCACCGCGCCACACATGACGAAAATGTTTGTATTTTCTGGTTCGGAGTCTGGTTTCATGGCGCGCGGATTTTTGCGCGAGTTTTGTGTATGCACGTTCTTCCGCGAACATCGAGGCATACGGCGTTAGTATGGTTTCAGGTTATGTTTGGTGCTAGTGAGGTGTGCCCAGAACATCGGAGACAGAAAGTAAAATATATTTACCAATATTGGCAACTGGTTTAATGGGCATGTTGAAGTGGATGAGTACATTTTGGAAACAAAATTGACATGTTTTAAAGCACAATTGACGCTTTCACACGAAAGGGCAATTCTATCGGGACCGTGCTTCCCTAGACGAAGAATGATTAACCGGGAATGGGAGGTATGAAAATCCTAAAAAAAGGAGAAACATAGTGTTACAAAACATTGTCAATTTTCCATGTCTGTACGCTTTGTTTTCTATATCCTTAGTGGATAACTTTGATAATTCCGCTACAAGCTACGGCACACTTTTCACTGCATTGCTGTGACACGTGCGTGACTTTACCGGGTGAGGCAACATCAAACGCCTCGAGTGGCAGTTTCGTTGTGGTTAACAGAGCATACCGCCTCACGTTTCAGCTGGTGTATTTGGTTCCCATCCTAGGGAGAAAAATGCACTCCCATGCATCAACAGGCATCGACATCGCGCATATTGCTTCATCATATGCAAAGCGCCCTGCTCTGACCACAGATGAAAATGTTTTGCCACCGCATTGAATTACGCTACGTCATTCAAAAATCAAGATTTTGTGAAGCAACACATGAGCATATTACTTTACATGTTGGCACTGTTTATATCTGTCATCAAAACTAAACAGTACGGAGCCCAATCTGACACAAGTCTTTCGGCTGTAAAAATGTTATTCTAGTAATTAACATTCTGCTTTCTGCTAGTAATTAACATTCTGCTTTAACACAGTAAAGTGGTCGTGTTTGTGAAGTACATGTAGTTACTTGTATACGTTATGGGTGTGGATGTGTGGGTGATAGATCCAGTGATAGGTGATAAACATTCGGGATGTGGATGTCCATAACGCCACTTGTTTCTGACTCACAATCTCTCCGCTCGAATCGTTATTATGCATTAAGCCGGTATTTTCTTGATATATGAAATCCTGAGCACTGAATGATTGGATGGATTCCTATCATCAAGCGGTTTATTAAACTAATTGGATTTATTATAAAACATCCCAATGTGTTGTTCACAAGTTACGGTGCTAGCTGAAGATATGACCGTTTCTTAATTAGTTTGAAACATATTTGTACTAGTTGATTCTATGATTCGTTTGGAGGTAGGAGTATTTGAAAATTAACAAATTTTGTATTGAATCCTCACATTTTTCAATACTTTCAACCGTCATTTGTTCGTTGCCATGCGTAAATCTTCGGCTACCGATACCGTCACACAGAAATACATGCAAAACAAAGCCCGGCTCCGCACAGAGGGCAATGGCCAGAGGGTGCACTGGAGAAATGTTTGCCTTGTTTGCAAAAAAGTGGTCGCTCATGTTAATTTCTTCGAAGGCTGAAGGAAACAAATAAACGAAAGACCTAAGCGTAGCCAAAATCCATGCCCGGTGTAGAAGCAGCAACTTGTCAATAGCATCGAAGAGGTTTGTTGTCACTGGGTGTCATTTTCTAAGACAGTTGCAAATGAGGTGTCCCGTTTATGTTGCCGCCGCATTTATGCTGTTGTCCTCTTTCGAGCCGTTCCCCGTCGCCGTTGGATGGCTGCTTTCTGTGGGAATCTTTTTGTTTTTAATATCTTGCCCCGCCAGCACCATTAGGCTCTGGCGTCACGATCGAGCCTCGCCTTGAGATGGTGACGTGCGACAGATAACGCTGTACGCGAAGTGAAGCCCACCGAAATCGAACCGAAACAAAAACACACGCACACACAAGTTGCGCCTGAAAACACGTTCCAGTTGTTCCTTGTTTGGAGTTCCGGGGAGCTTTTGGGTTTGCGGTCGACAATCGTCTCGGTTTCATTTCCTGTTTCATGGCTACACAGCGGCGTCTGGATTGTGGGGCCGGTTCGTAGTGGCTGGAAATATTTGCTGCTGCTCCTGTACTGTACTCCTTCTGGGCAGGTGAAACAAGACCAAAATGCAGCGCACAAAAGAAGACAACCACTCCATGGCGATGATGATGATGCACCAGCGGAAAGCACTAATGAAAGCAAATGGTTCTGCAGTTCGTTCTCGACATCGCAACAAACAGCTGCCTGCGATAATAAACCGATAATACCATCGTACCCCAGCCGGTAACTTTCGACGTTCGCGGACGTGTCGCGGAGAGCTCCTGCAATCAGAATTAATAATTGGTCGCTTTTAGTGGCTTTCTTAGCTTTTGGTTTGTGGTGTGTGGCTTAAAAATTTGCTCCCAATCGAAGAGATAAAAAGTGAATGGAAACAACTTACACAAACCCAAACAACAACGGCACCGCAAAACGGCTGGACGAATTAAAACTTCTCTCGGATGGTACCAAAAATAATTAACGCTGATAAAATCAAATTCGAAATGTGTTCGTGTGCAGCCCTTCCGTCTGGGGGGAAGGTGAGCTGCTTCGTGTCGAGGTGAATCTTTCGTACGAACCCAGACAGTTCCACTTCATCGCCCATGAAATATGTCCATTACGGTATGTTTTTTTTTTCGGTGCCTTTGGTCGACATGGCACAAGCGAAACCCGCTTACTCGGAGCAGGAAAGGCAATGGATGAAAAAGGTCAATGAATCCTGTGGTCACTTGATCAATCGGTTTTGCTGAGAGTGTGTGTAAATGTATTATTCATATCCGGTGTGTTCATGCCGTGCAAGCGCGTGTGCCATAACATGACCACAGTCCGATGAAAAGCGGAAGAAATAGAAATTGTTTCATAACGTGCGTTCTAATTAGTTATGGAATTTCACATGGTGACAAACGGCTGAGTTCGTGGTTGTATCTGTCCATCGCTTCTTGCACAAACGAAGTTAGTGCCGGACCGCGACGGATGTTGTATATGTTTGCCTAATTAATTGCAAAAAGGGTTTTAGGTGATAAATTTGGGTGAGCTTTTGTGCGGCGGCTTTGTAACGGAACATGTTCCAACAATTTCCTGTCGTTTGTGGTCTTTCTGACACATACTTCTGTGTACAATCATTACAATTTGAAATGGAATTTAGATGGCCAATATCTCGATGTGAGTGCATTTGTATTGACGATAGATGCGTATTTTTGTGTTGATATTATTTAGTATAAACTTGATGTATGAATACTCTCTAGAGTCACATGCGAAAAAAAGAATAGTAAAGAAGCATCGACCATGAAAACTCACTTCGATCTGATTGAAGTTCTAACCGTTTTTTTTTGTAGTTTTCGTTTGCTATTAATATTCCCTGTATTCCTTTTTGTAACAAACTCTTTCGAGGGTTGGCCAATTGAGTCGAATCGCACGAATTTCTGCTTCGAAGCAACTGTAACCGCATTCATAATTTCAAATTACTAATAGTGTTGAGTGATTTTCTTTTCAACAGCGTATTTTGTTAAATGCAATACAATACAATCCATTAATATGTCGTAACAAATAAGTTTAGGCGATTTATATTTTAAACTAAAACTGTGCAGCTGTATTGATTTGCAGATTTACGAAGAGTTGCTGATCTAATTATGTGTTTTTGGTTCTTTCAACAACTGTTCAGGATATTAAATTTAACAATCGTTATATAATTTTCTATTCTTCCTAGTCCTAAATATTGCCATGCAATGTGATATGAACATTCACTGAAAAAAGGTTTAGTTTGATTGATATAATTAAAAATAAGAAAAATGTGCATGTGCATATTTCTGTCAGTAAAGCAAGCAAAAGTAGTAAAAAACCGAAGCTACATAAAATAAAATCGATGGCTTTCTTTGTCGTCATACCGTCTGTTAAAATCCTCCTTCAGACTTTCCACCTGCGACGAAAGAAGGCTTCGGCGAGGATATTCTTTATTTGAATCACAGACACCATCATCCCGCCGGGTGGGTGTGTCTGTGTGAGGCTGGTTGCATGAGCAAGGTAGGAAGCAAGGCTGGTGGTGCATCGGTAGCAATAACCTTCCCGAGCAACAACATTTTACCGGCATAACGAACTCGCGCGGAACCGAAGTGCACCGTATAAACGCAACCGCTTCTGCGTGCAGCTGTTTTGATGGCTCTTTCACTCACACCTTCGTCGACGGTTGTTGTTCCTGTGTTTCTCGGTTGGTGCGCCGTAAGAGCATGAGCATAGCAGCATAATGACAGCATGAGAGGCTGTGGGTAGCATAAAAAAAAACAACTCGCCTAAAAGACGCGCGCGTCCACTGCGAGAGCGAGCCATCGAGAGTATAAGCTTGAAATCGAGCAGCGCCGCTCTGCTGCTCGAAGAAAATATGCGCTCGCTGCGTATTCGCGGCTAGTCCTTTGTGGTGTGAACACCTCTTTTTCGCGTGCGCGCGTCCCCGCTGTTACGTTCGCGGTTTGCCTTTCCTGTGTCTGCTTTCGCTTTCGACGTTGTGTGTCGGTTTTCGAGTGCTAGAAACCCCGAGGCTTTGTTTTGATGTGTTTAAATGATAGTTTTTGGGCAAAGAATTGATTCATTTTAAGCCACCCCACCCGTCTGTCCGCTTTGGAAGGTTACCGGTACCAAACGACCGTATCGGTTAAGTTGCTGCACCAAACGCGGGTGTGCGTGCGAAAGTGCGTCTAATGTGTTGTGTAAGTGAAATGTGAGCGTGTGTGTGTTTTTTGTCCTTGTGGTACATCGCACATGTTTAAAAAAACGAAAACTAATAGTCTGTGTTTAGCCGTTTAGTTCTCGTGTGACCCATTACTGGAGGCTCGACTCAATCGATCTATCGATCTTGGACTGGAACTTTTCGGGAGACCTTCGAAGAGAAATAAACCGCTCCATGTGTAGGTGTTTGTGTGCGCGTTTGTGAACAACCTGCCCCCAGGAGAACGTGAATGCAAACCGTTGCGTACGAAGAATCTCCCCAAATAAACACATAATCGATTGTGGTGTTTGTAGCACACGGTGCTGGGTTTTGACGAGCGATGATGGGGCTTTTGTGCGAAAATTGGCGTTTAACAGCGGTACCGTCAAGAAGCGAACAGCACTGCCTGAAGCTGACGAGATGGAACGATTGGGTCGAAGAATAAACCAACAAACAAACCAATGGTGGTGGTGGTGGTGGTGGAAGAGGCAAAAACTGCAACACAAAATCTTGATAAATGAATGTTGCTGCTACCCGGTCGCGTCCAAAGCACCCCAACCCACCTCCGTGCTGATGTTGCGTGGTCGTGCAGAAACAAATCGAAGGGTCGATTGTCGTGTGGCTGTGTGGTGGGTGTGTATGTGGGTGGGTGGTGGTGGCGTAGTGGAACGAAGCACCAGAAGGTGGCGAAGCTGCTAAACTAAACCCTCCGCATGGACTCGTGGCGCTCTGGTTGGAGATGGGTGATTTTGGGTTTCTTGCGCTCGACGCGCTACCAACAAAAACTGTAGCTGCGGTGTGGAAAAGAAGCGAACCCCAACGTCATCCAACAAAAAAAAAGAGCCCCAAAACAGTGCAATTTATTTCCGTCGAGCTGTGTTCGCCACTGGTTACTACCGTATGCGCTGTGGCGAATTGTTTTGTTAGTGTTTATTGTGGCATGTGTTGTGTACCTCCACCGACAGCGAAGGGCTCTTCGTTCGTTTCGTTCGTGCCTTCCTACGTGGAGGGTTGTCCTCCCGTCTGTCATATTTCGTATCATTTGTTTGCGTTATCATCGATTCGCCGCTTCAAAGTACACCCGGCGCCATGTGGATTGTTGGTGTGCGTATGTGGTGCGGTGAGAAGCATGAATGAGGTGGTTTTTTTTTGCTTCAGTTGGCACGGCACAAAGTGGTCTTGTTGCTGACGCCGAGCGACTGTTGAGTTCGCTTCGGCCGTATAGCAAAGATGTTGGCTAGTGGTGTATCTTGCACAAATAAAATGACAACAAAATGCGATGTGTACCTGTGTGTAAAACATTGTGAGCTAGCGTTTGAAAGAGAGAGAGAGAGAGAGAGAGAAAGAGAGAGAGAGAGAGAGAGAAAGAGAGAGAGAGAGAGAGTGAAAAAAAAGAAAGTGACTTAATGTTTTCTTTCGCCAAAAAATTCTTTAAACACCCACCGTTCTTTGATGGGTGTGAAAATAGAAAAACCCTATTCGTCTCCTAAACACGCATTGTACACTCAGAATATGTGCTTGCTATAATCTGGTGTTTCGTTTCAGTAACATGCGACAGCGGATTAAATGTTTCTGCTAACAAGAAGCGATTTGACCTTGGCAGGCTGATCTAGAGACACACAAATGTGTTGGAGCTTATGCGTAAATCTTCGAGGGAGATTTATTCATGAAAACGAAAAAGATCAGCTAAGGACCATTCCTGTGTTAAATTTCGTTCTAAATAAAACAACCACAATCACGACGATTTGATATCGCTTTGACGATTACGTTAGGCGTAATATTATTTATACCACTATTGCGCATCACACATGATTTTTTGTAACATTTTTTCTGATTACTTTATTATTCATCACCTCATTAACATTTTTCGAGGTGAAGGTTGGACGTAACATGCTGTTTGACTGTAAATGCCATAAATTAAATCACAAACTAAAAGGTTATTTTTATCTCCTTGGTTCAATATCCCCCAACATTTGGATTGCAGTACTGTGTCATTCATTACTTGTCTATTGGAAAAGTGTGCTGTCATTTACGAGAAGGCTAAACTAAACAGGATGGCGGACGCGATTTTAAAAAGTAAACATTTGGTTAAAATATCATTTGGTTTTGCTTGTTTGATTAAGATTTCAAACAATTAAAAGTTCAATTACAGTTCATGTACAGACATCCTCTGTCATGATTCACCTTATTGCGGGGATTAAAAGCTATTGCTCCATTGGATTTTCGCGTCAGTCTCGTAATTTAGGGAACACGACTGAGGGTTTTCATTTTTTGAGATAAGAGGTCCCAAGAAAAGGCCCACCATTTATCCCCTTGCACGTATGGTGTAATCTTACGTGTAAAACGGTACGCATTCGTTCATAATGGGAAAGATTTCAATGCATCAGGTATTAGCTGGTTGTTTCATGATAAGAAAAAATTAAACAGTTCACCCCGAGTTTGAGTCATTCTCTTCCAGTAAGACGGATTTTGGTGTGTTCGTCGAACCTGGGTTGGCGCCTGATAAGCGCCACAAGTTGCCGAAAAAGGTGTCGAAAGGTCATACCATCACGGTGGTGTTGTGTGTGAAACGAAACAACCACTAATATGGTATGTGGTGATGTCTTAAATCCGAACTCACGAAGTGTAGGCGTCATTCATACAATCTCTTGAGGGCACCTGAGGAGAAGTTATTATTTTTTTTCGTGGATCATTGAACCAGTATGCTACCGCACACCGTAGCAGAAGGCCGCAGAGGGCACCAGGGGTGTCTGAAAGCCTGCAATTACAGTGCGCGATAGTTAAGGTTCTGTGGCAATCGCTTGCGCGCCCCGATTCGCTGCTGCAACGGGCTCCTCTCGGTCTTTGATCCGGAATGAATCAAACGCCCATGCTTTTCCGGCTTTTCATAGCCAATCTTGGCACGGTTACTCTTTACCCGGTATGTGTGAGTAGCTGTAGCATGTGTGTGGGTGTGTGCCTGGACAAGACACATCACTGGAACGAGTTCCAGTTCCAATGTCCTGCAGTTCCATTCACTTCCACCCCATATACCCGCCGCTGATCGAAACGTGTGTGAGCAGCCCTTTTTTCTTTTGCTCCTGCCAGCATTTTGCATTATTTGCTGTGCTCGACACTGCCATCGTTTTTATGGGGGCTTATTGATCAGGGTGGTTCCAGGTACGGTGTGTCGTTTCTTTTTGCATATTGAAATGATTTGAAGACGAAACCTTTGGAGAGGCGTTCTACCCAACGCTCAGGAAGATCCGTTTTAGCAAATGAGAGCCGAGTGGTTGTTCCAGCATCACGAAACGGAGGTCCGAAAGCACTATATTAAGCCTTCACTCCCTCTTGCTGGTTGTTTCGTTCTTTTCCTCTTTGGCCATGTCTCGCCCTCATCCGCGTTGAGTAATTTATGTTACGTTTCGTTATGTTTTCCCCCTTTTTCGCGTGGCCACTTCTATGTAGGCTATTCAGTATTGCCTATTTGGCTAGAGCCCTATCACTTCGAATAACAGTAAAAACCACTTGCCACCATTACATTTATGATACACACATATACACACTCACACACACACACACACACACACACACACACACACACACACACACGGAGACTGCCGGGTGTACAGGGCGGGGGATACTAACGTTCGGCAGCGAACAGATCGGCGGTGACTGGTGCTTTGAGAGAAGCTGGAAGGTCTTTTACCTTCTGCTTCTGTTCCTTGTCCTTCTTTTTCCTTCCACATCAGATCCGCTAGCGGAGCCATTGGATGTGAGGGTTATAGTGAGGGCATAAGAATCCCAACCAGACCCTACTAGCGACGATTCACTTGCCAACGCGCGTCGATGGATGGCTTGCAAATATGGCCCAGCCGCGTGTAGGTCTGCGCCACGGCGATGATCCGAGGGAAGGAAACAAAAACGATACCCGTTGACTGTGGGCAACATTATGCTTGTTCGCCCGTACTCGCGCACCTTGTACGACGAGAGAGGTACATTTGTTCGCACATGCGGAGCGAAAAAGCTGCCGGCTCATTAGAAAGGCACGGTGGAAGGGGTCCGACTTATGCTTGCGGGGTGAACATCATGTATAATTAAATTTTATGCTAGTTACAGTTTTGAGACCGTAGCATCGTTGAAGGTGTGCAGTTATTGGAGCATGAAAATGGTTGCAATTTAGAGGATTTTGTTTAAATTACGGGAAGGGCGGTTTAGGCCGGTAATACACGAAAACATCATCGGGAGGATGTCGATTAACTGTATAATGTGCCTTGTCGGAATGTGTGTCACTTTCAATTCAATTGAAACGATACATGCGCTTCTTAATGACAGTGATTCTATGTAATGAAATGTAAAACAAAACGAAGCTGGTTTATTATGACACAAAAGGAGCAATCAAATAATATATGTTTATGCTACAAACAAATTTATACACATTGTGGATAGAAATATGTAGCATGCTTTCATTTTGGGAAACTTTCAAGAAGCTTTTTTAAATGTGTATAATTCTGGAAATAAATAGCTTTAATTATTTAAATTTTCAAATAACTAAATAATCACTTATTTAATCGATTAAATTAATTTAAAAACTCATAGATGCTAGATGCACATAGGAAGGGTAGATTTTCATCAATTAAGAATAATAGATTCGATTAGATATATTTTCACACCCGTTGCAAAAGACCTTGGACTAAATTTAAACGTCCAAAATTAGTAGGCTAGTTTCGACGAAAACAATCCGCCCGTAATGTGCATAGCGCTTACAAAGCGAACCAATATGTGCCTTCTAATTGTTGAAAGGTCACTTACGAAGACGTAACGTGCTGTCGAGCTGGGCAAGGAAGGCAATGCTCCATACCTCCATAGTAAATTGATCATTGTACCCCCGTTGCGAGCGAATGAATGCGTTTTGGCCATAATACGGCGACGCTGGTGATTTGTTTAGCATTTAAAATTTTACGGCACAAATTAACGAACCACCGAGCGATTGGGCAATACAAAATTTAGTGTGTCCATTTTGGGTGAAGCCTTACCTGTACCATCGGCACAGTTCGCTTGTCTCGTCAAGCTGCTGTCGAGCGAATCAAGATCGATTCAAGTGGGAAGCGAGAATGTGTCACTTCACACCACTCCCCTTGCCACACATATCGGTCCCCGAAGGTGTCCATTCTTCAGCGTCGTAAACGTCATCGAAACGGCTGACCAGCAGCAGCTGATCGCGAAGTTGATCGAAATTTAAATGTTTCTTTTCTTAGCGATTTCGCTAGGGGGTTTGCTTCTTCGCGCGAAACGGTTACGGGGAGGAAACGATGTCACGTCGTTCAGCCGCGTGATGGATTGACGGAACATTTCGAGCGTTTTATGACGTCGTAATAAGCGCGCATAAGTGTGTGCGCTCTCACAAATAACGCTTTATGATCAGCATTTGTTTGATGCTGATGCGGCCGTTAATGATGGTGCGCGCAGGCAGTGGTGACGGACGGTGGCAGTAGCCAACCAGCTCCTAATGTTCGATTGCCAAACTCTCCGGACCCTCTCCGACCCGGCTTGGGCTAGCCCGACCGTGGGGAGCTATAAATAGTGCCGCAGGTTCCTGTGGATCACATTTCTCAAGAAATGCATTGCGCAAAAAATCTGAACCGAGTCGCGTGTGGGCATGGTTTTTTGAAGGGAAAAATCACTTTGCCCCTTTTCTGTCGACGGTGGCGGCGGTCGCATAGATTTTGAGCATGAGCTGAGCAACATGCGTTTGAATGCACTGCGCTAGAGCACGCCAACTGAAAATACAGGTTGAACGTTCTCCGTCCGTCCCCGGGGCTGTGGAACTTCAATCGTGCTATTAGTTGATAGGTATCAGGAAAAGAGGACAGCAGTAGAATGCAAGGTGAACGTATCGATCGCGGTTATGAGATGTTTAAATCCGATGAATGGTTTGATTTAATTATCCGAATAACTTTTTATGTACAAATCTGACGAACACCGTTTCTAATCACCTTTATAAATATTTCATGTAGCTATTAAAATTCAATTATTTTATAAAATTTTACCTATTATAGATGTTAACATGTGTATGATATGTTTTTTATGTGTATGATATATTTTGTACTTCATTTTATTTCAATGAAGTACAAGTTCAGAAATAAACATTTTGAGTAGTTAATCGATTTTGCAAA
Organism: Anopheles farauti; assembly: GCA_000473445.2. Lineage (NCBI taxonomy): Eukaryota > Metazoa > Arthropoda > Insecta > Diptera > Culicidae > Anopheles > Anopheles farauti. Next base: position 12,677,687 of record KI915044.1, read on the forward strand.
TCGTTAATTTTGCGGCTATTCGATAGTCGTCGACAAAGGCAATTTAAACTAACCTCATGAACTTCATTCTCCTAGCGAGGAGTGATTAACTAGATATGATGGTTAAATCAATCAATCTAGTAGTAAGCCGGTAAAATGGTAGCCATTCAACGGTCGTTATGCCAAAGAGAGAAGGAGTGAGAGAGATTTCACATTGCTAGTTTCGTTACACTTTTCTCACTATTTTGCTTTGATAAAAAATCATTTATTGGATTCTAAACACCGTATCGAACATTTTTAATTTGATACTACTTATACCGCAACTGTGTGAGGCGTCAAAATCCTGAGGGCAGAGTGCTGAGAGTTCATTATGCGCACATATTATTCAATCCGCTTTGCAGCTGATTCCAATTCGTTTTGCCTTTGCCGTACCTACCCTAATGGATGTTCCTTCAATAGCTTGCCACAAGAAGTGCCCGGAGAGTTGACTTGGTGACCGGCGTGTGCCGTTTTTCTCGCATGTGATGAAGCAGATTTGGTGCATAATATACTCCGCGTGCTAGAATGTAGGGTTATTGCTTTTGATGAGCTTGGAGAGCAGTGGAACTCCCACACGATAACCTTACTCCGCCAGCGTGCTGCAACATTTGCAAGCTCTTTGAGAGACACCTCGCGCGCCAGAGCAGTATGAATTTATGTCTATGCGATACGATGCCGTTCCGTTTTCAGTGGTATACATTTTTAACCCAGAAAAATATGGCTTCACGAAGGAAAGAAAAAAGGAGGAAGGCTTTGCAGCGATGAAACATAAAATGTTTGCTCGGTCGCATGCCGAGAAAAGATCACACGGCGTCACGTTAGCTCCGACCCTTCCGTGCAATTTGGTGGTGTGCATCGTGCAGCATGAGAGAGGTTTGAGTTTTCATTGAAAAAAAATTTTTTTCACTTTTATGCTTCCTCTCACTTTTTTATGAGTTTCGTTTACATTGGACCTCTTGTGGGACAAACTACTCATATGTGTGTGGATTAGTAAGAGGAAGATGCGTAATATACCAAGCAACCATGTGTGCGTGTGTTGGTTTCGTGAGTACACATTTCTATAACTGGCGACTGCCTCTTCAGGAAGGCCGACCCGGGACATAGATGCTGGAAAATAAATTAGCGAATGACAGAATGAAATGCAGCTATATACGTGTGCAAGTTGCAGAGACGTGTGTTAGCTGCGCTCTAGACAGCGTGTCTGATGCGTTGTAGAGTGAGCTTGTATATGTGTGGGCGTGTGTGCTGTCACGATCATGATCAGGTGAAGTGGCAACATCGATAATTTACGCACTGCAAGTGAAATAAAGATTTGCGCTCGTTTTTATGAGGTGATCGTGAAGAATTATTGACTCTCCAAGCAATAACTTAAGCTGTAAATTATGGTATGTTACCCGATATAAAAATGGTTTTAAAAGAGAGAGGGAGTGTGTTAACGTGTTGAGACATTATAAAGACATAAAAAAATATTTAAAAGCTGGTTAAATATTCCACGAATGTTATCAGGGACCCCCTCAAAAATACTTAATTAATAAAACACCTCAAACTAACGCTACAGTGTGTGTTTTGTGCACTGCGTATTTGAAATGTATTTCCAGCTGTGCGTTCTGTTGATTGAAACTAAAATTTCATACGCAAATGCATAATAATCTGATTGGCGTGAGTTTTGAATGTGTTCGAAAAGAGCTTGACATACCTATTACAGTACAAAAAAGTGGCTTCAAAACAGAAAAAAAGAAACAAATTCGTGCAGTGAGTGATACGGTGGCTTCCAAAAGAGCTTCAAAGCATCGCTAAAGAGCGCAACAACGTGCACAAAACAAAATACACAAGCAAATGCGAAGAATATAACAACAACAACATAAACAAAAACAACGAAAAAGGCACCCCAGTACCACTTGCTCGCTTCTATGTGGACGAGTGATATGTTGAGTAAGTGTTATGGACATTCTGACGACAGCTATACGAGTGTATAAAATTTTGCTGGTCGCTGGAGGTGTGCGTGTGTGGCGGTGTTGGTCGTGGAACCCGTTGCCGACGACGCGAATATGCACTTTTGTTTGATGCAGTAGCAGAGCTGCACGCTGGGACACGGAAGCTGATCGAAAATGTTGGGTGCACTGAAACGTCGATGGAGGACAACGAGAAGGTTTGTACAATGGAAAATCAAACAAAACGATGTGTGTCGTCGGACCATATTTAGTATAAAACAAAATTACTAAAGTTAAGAGCCCAATATGTGTCTCAGAAATGTTCTCGGCCAGGACATAATTTATGAAATTATTTTTATGAAAATTTAATGATCAGTTTTAGTTTTATTGAAAAAATTATTGAAACCTATCGAAAAAAATCTGTATCAATAAGCATAGTTTGAGTTTTCATAGCAACTATTTATGAATCAAATTTGTATGTTGTGTTTACTATGAATCTTCTACGGCGTGTGTGAGTTTTATTCAATATAATCTGAGGTATATTGATTGAATTTTGAATTTATTGCGATTGAAAAAGATTGGAAAAGTAACAAATATTACTTCTTAAGCTACCAGAACTTATGAATGAACAATCGATTTGCTATGTACTGTTCTACTGTGTTCTCTACCCAAGCAACGAAGAAATAGAAGAGGAAACGGACCTTATCCGGACAGGAAGTGATTTTAAATGCAGCTCCCTCTCTAGACGTGGCACGTGATGTTTTATCCTTTGCTCTCGGCTTCAACGTTAGGGGCACGGCTTTCCAAGTTCACAGGATTGATGTGGTCGTCTGGATGGACGAGGCTATGCTCCAGCAGAAAAGAAGAATGATCCTCTCTGTCCAGAAAAGGACACAAAAAGGTGGCAATATTATTAAATGGATCCGGCATTGTGTAAAGTTCGCTTCCGCCAGTCCACCTATCGCGTTAGGACTGCTTTCGACTGTGGGAATTCGCCTGCGTGCTTTCGCACTTCCCTTCCAGACGGTAGACGAGTTACGTCAGGCAGTGCGGATAATGGAGCAGCAAAAATAGGCACGCCAACGATAGAATGAAACGATGGTACGGTGTGCTGGAGGACATGTGGTGGGTACGGTAACACCATGTGTGTGTGTGTGGGGTGTGTCCGAAGGTATTATACGGTTGTCGTTGTCAGAGTTCGACAAACTGCAGTGTGCGATGCACTGAGAGACAACCGTATTATGTTGCTTTGCAATCGCCGTTCCGCACCCGGATTGACTGGGTGTCTGTATGTTGTACTTTTTGTTGTTGTTTACTTTCATGCTCAGGTCGTTCGCCTGGCTGACGCTGCCGACGCATTATTGAAACTGATTGAAAAGTTTTCAGAATACGCGTGTAGCAGTAGTAATGGCATTGTATTATCAAAATTATGTTATGTACCTTTTTTGTTCTTCTTTCGCGTAGCATAATTATTCCTGTCAACTATGTAACCGGCTGACTGAACTTTGTTTATACCACCATAGCTGGTTAATCACTCCCCGCTTGGAGTATAAGGTCCTGTAGTTTTAAAGTAAAGTTCATAGTTATTGATTTTATCTAAATAAGATTTTTTATCGTTATGTTCTAAATGTGATCTAAGCGAAAGAATGAGACACACATAAAATAATGGCCAATTTTGCAATACCCACGAACTTATCAATTTACGACTTGTATTTTTAACTGAATCACTCTATTAAATAGAGCAGAAAATCAATGACAATAGTATATTTTGGTGATTTTTGCTCACCGGATGTTGCTACCGATTTGTGAAGGTAAAAAAGGGTAGAAACTACAAAAGAGCTAACTGCAAGGTAACTGCAGTGTAGAGTCGGTTTGCAACGGAAGAGTGAGCAGAACCGAGCAAGAACAAGCGGTAAACGAAACGGCCAGAACAAGCGAAATGATGGATGAAATGTTTAAACTTCGCATGCGTTCAACTTAGAGCTCGCTCTGGAAAGAGCTCCAAAAGTAGACAGTCGACAACACGACTTCCTATACAGGGTAAGCGCCAAACGATTTGTTCTCTTTTTCCATTTGCTCTTCATAGCAGCATCAGCGGAAATGACGGAAAGGAGTGTCGTGTGGTGCTGCAGCATAAACTCGCAATGCTAGATAACGGCGGATGCGACGGATTGTATTCGCTTCCAGAGTTGGCCGCGACTATGCGGTAGAAGACCTTCGTTTATGGTCGGCTTACCCGGCGATGGTCTTTTCGTCGGCTTTACTTTTCCGTTCCACTTTTAGCGCATTGGTTTCTTCGTGTGTGTCGTGTGCGCTATCGCAACAGACTGCCCGGAACCACGAGTTCGCACCCAGTGCCGGTTGTGCAATCAGACCTTTCCTTGGCTCTTTGGACGAGTATATGAATGACCTAATTTTGGCTGATCACTGGTGGCAATTGTGCGAGCGATGAACACGAGGTACGCTCGACAAGGTACGCGTCGCACTTTGCGGTTCATCTTTTTATTTCGTTGGTGTGTAGCTCTTCCTTGCCTGATGATGATTCGTAATTTATTGCGAATTTTTATTATTTGTTCGTTGCTAGCTTGCTACCAGTCAAATCAAGTTTTTTTTACTGTTGAATTCGTTTGCAAAGCCTTTTGGTATATTCAACGATTATCATCCTCAAAAACATGCTGCAGCAGATTTTTACTGTTCACATCAGCGTCATTCCTGCCGAATTATTTAACTGAAGGGGGAAAACCACGGTCCGCCCGTTAGAGTTCGATTTTACAATAAAATTTTAATTTTTGTACTCTGTGTAAGCTCGGCACATAAAACTGAGTCTCCACTGCTCGGACAAAGGTGTTTCCATGCTTTGAATCCAGTTTTATTGCACGGATTGTAATGAGCTTTATATATTGTTTCGCTTGAGGTTGCACCGTGCTGTGATGGTTGATTAGCATTTTTATTATTCTCGGACGGTAAAGCTCTATAATCATTCATTACAAAAAGTGGAAAGCATATTTCCATTGAATAAAAATTAAAATTATATTTTGTAAGGGAACAGCTTCTTAACTTTTTGTATTTTTTGTTCTATAAATGAATCGTTATCAGGTTCTGTTCTAGTATTTTCATACAACTTTTAACAAAAAGTCTTGTAAATTAACGTATACAAACAAACGAGGCAGTGGATAATCAATCAGATAGTGAAATGCTATGAAGGTGGAGACAAAAATGTGTTTCATTTCCGTGTGAATGTTTTTTTTTTTCAGAAGACAAGCAGAAAGAAACTTGTATGGTAAACAGCATATGCAAATGTCGTACATTCAGCTCTAGCATTTATTGAAAAAGTTGTTGGTGCCTTCCCGAAAGCAATGCAATATCTTTCATCTCCACTAACATCTGCCGTGCCGAATAATACGGATTTGCCTCGATTTACTCCCCATGGCTGTGATGGTCACACTTTCGGAACAAATATCCTGATTTCCGTGGTTAGGCACTGGCAGCGGCGTCTGTGAGGCGCAGCCCGAAAAGATCTATCGTGTCACGTTCCATCGCGTAAATTGTGGACATATTTACAACATCCCATTCGACCTGGCATCATGACAACCGCACTAGGAAAAGGCCACGCAACGCAAACGCGATCGTATAATGACGTGTAGCGTCGAAGTAGCATAATGCTTTTTTGTTATAGCAGAAGATCCTCGACGAGGCTGCTAGAACGAAAAGGATAGCACCGGCAGACATTACAATGGCAAACACATTAGTCTTCAGCGGTGTTTCGGAATGTGTGGAAGTTTTGCTTTCTGTCTATGTTTGGTAGGTTGGTAGGTTTAGAACCACCCTTAGTTCCCCGGTATTACTGTCAGCATTATTTAATTTCGCCGAGTGAATCTGGGCGTGCAGGGTGAGTTGCTGGAGGGAGTTGTGCTTTTCATCGTTTGCCACAGCCCACTCTGCTAGGAAGAAGTTATAGCGTGACCTCGTTCACGCTGGCTGTCGGAAAAAGGCAATAGAGTTTGTGGGCTGCGCGAAAACTCCCGGTCCAAATCGATGGCAATGTGTCTTTTACTCGCAAGCTAAAAGGAAGACGAAAAGACTAACGAGAGTGCATTTTATTACGTTCGTCGGTGCTGGGCGGTGCGCCCCATTACTATGCCTATGCCGCTTCATCCGAGAAAAGGTCCTGCCTGTGTGTTTTGTTTTTTATTGTGCTCCAGAGGAATGTACCTTGCTTCTTGACGTTGATACGGAGGGTAGGCACAGTGACTAATTAGTGCAGATTGTTGGGTTTTATAGATATCGACTGTCAGCTTTACGATACGACACGATACGGTAGTTGGTTTGAGGTAGATTAATTAGTGGGACGAAAGAAGTGCCTATGAAGTCGATACGGTAGGATGTAACGCTTTGTCCGATCTGCCAAATAACGTTGGCCGTAATTGCTTTAACAAAAGACGCGGGATAAAAACATTCGGATGTAAGTATCCTGATTCGTGTGAAGATGATAGTTTGCTTGATATTTACTTTGTGAAGATTTGGTTTTGTTTTTTGTTCGATTCCTTTCATCGCTCGGTTTACAAATGCGTTTGCTTCTATTAGATTATTTCCTTAATGTACCATTCCTCGATTTGTAGAAAACGGCCTTAGTATTAGGTTAGCTTAATGTTTTCATTAGATATCAGACACTCACCAAAACACATTTTTATACGTTTTGTTTTTGGCTGAGAAGTTGCAAAACGAAATGCAGCCTTTAGCGTGACCCGCCAAACGAATTTGAAATTGGGTCATGATATTTATTCGGTTTCCCTGTGAAACGACACACACACCCACCGGAGCCATGGCCGGAGGAATTGGTTTATGGAGCTTACTTTATTTGCAGATATGTATCATTAAGAACATGCACACACCCACCCAAATAAACACGTGTAAACAAGTCTTCGATGTTTTTTATCGTCAAAAATTCTTAAGTATAAAGCTTTCCTTACAGCATATGTGTCTTTTGGTCGGCATTGTGAACCCTCAGGCCATTATCTAGGGTCATCCATGAAAATGGGCATGGGCTTGCTCTCAGCGCATGGCTTCTTCCGAAAAACATGGCCATCACACATCGGGCCATAAAATTCGGCTTTATCTTCCGGTATTGTTTGCGTAACCCAGAAACAAAATAACTCGCTCGCTCTCCCATGCGCCGTTGGCGGAAGATGCGATATTACGGTCCTGGAAGTGCCGTGACGCCATAACAGCGCGTCAGTAGGTCGCATGGTGCGGCGCCAAACCCACACGTGCCTGAGGTACATACGGCGAAAGGGTTGTGCCGCGAAAGGGACGGTTGGCTGACACGGGAGCGGCTGTCGGTAAATTGCATTGTACGACTTGCCTGAAATCACATAACAAAATCGGCCATCGGTCTATCCGCCCGCAACGTCCGAGAAGGAGGACGGAAGAGACGGGAGAGTTATGGCGAGCCCTGCTTGTGACACATTTTTGGCCAATTGTCAACTATACTGCAGCATAAGCGGAGGTGGCAAAGAGCCGCCAGCGCCCTTTGGGGATGACATCCGAGAGCAAATATGCGCTCGTTTACACAGATTTCCTAACACGCAGCGAATGAGATGGAAGACATATCGCACGATTCGCTCTGGATGCGGAGCATTTCCTTCTCGACTAAGTAGATGTATGGAATTTCGATGAAAAATAAAACGCGCTTCATTCGAGCAGCTCGTCCGGTGGAGCGGGATTTTGCCGACCATGGAACGACACTTGCCCGAAATGGAGGACAAAATGTGCGTCCTAGGCAGCATTTTTGTCGGCTTCGGCGAATGATGCTGACGGGCAGGAATTTTCTTTCTTCATCACACATTTTTCACGGCAAAATATTTTCTGACGTCTAACGCCGTTGGATGCTGCGAACCGAGGGCATCGAGTGGAGTCGTGAAGACCGTCTATTTCATGACTTTTCTGAAATATTACGTTCGTGTTGCTTAACTTCGTCAGTGATGACCTCTGGAAAGTGTTCGAAGCGCGAAAGGCGTATTGGTTGAGGAACTTGGTGCGAATGCGCTGTGTAAAACAAAATATTCTTAGGGCGCTTATTCACTCTTGGGCCTGGAAAATGCAAGAAGTATTCGTTGAGTGCAAGATGGAGAGTTATCTCAGTTGTAATTGGTGGTATTTATAGCATTTTTAGAGCTTCAAATGGAAGGTTGTAAGCGCCTGAGTAAAGTGGCAATATTTGGCGGTATCTGGTGGGAATAGAAAAAATATGAGAACCTATCTTGAGCTACACGAAGAGTGGAAAGAGGAGTGTAGCAGATTGGCAAAGACTTGAAGGCACATACATATTCCGAGCATGGTGGATGGCCGAGCAATCTTTACTGACCAACAGTGTGAACAGTGAATCGGTGTTCTGAAGATGATAGTACAACCACTTGGGATTGGTTTCGTCTCGAGGATGTTCGAGTCTAGTTTTGTTTCTTTGTACAGAATCTTGGAGGGCTGAAGTGCACGATGTCCAGGCGTTAGACAGCAAGGGCGTTTTGTGAGTTCTTCGCAGGTCAGATGAACGGTAATGGACGCTGCTCTATCGCAACCGTCTGCCAACGTAAGTGTACCCGGAGGAGACGAAAAAATGACTGATAATATCCAGGTTGTTGCTACACCGCACACTAGTGGTGAAGAACTAACCATTTCTTGCGGTCTCTCGTTATCGATAATTTAGTTTGCAGTTATAATACGCTACGTTGCTGCACGACGGAGGTTTTCTACGCTATTAACCAATTTGGCGCCTATGAACCCTAGCGGCGTCGATATTTCTATACCCGTTCCTGTATTGATCGTGGCGAAACTCTACCATCATCTCGTACATCATGCGGCGCATAAGATAATAGAAGGAACGGTACGCTTAGCCTTTCTCACTACAGCGGATGCTGGTTATGGAACATTTACTTTAATATTTCACCGGGCGGACTGGCTTTCGGTGGCTTTTATCAGAGTTTTATTTTTCTTTCTCTTGCGACCCTGCATGGAAGCCACATGCTGGTCGGATCATTGCTGTAGGGTGATAAAAGTTTTCCGATATGTGCTACGGCTGATTCCAGATGTAACGATGGGAGACAAAAGTTTGTATTTGTTAAGATAGGAAGAAAGTTTTTTGGCTGCAAAAAGCATAATTTTGGTTAGCTGATCACTTCACTTTATCTGTCGCTTGTATCTGAATAAAACGACACACGTAGGATTTATAGTTTAAGTTAATATTTAAAAAGATACGGCTCAGGCTGGATTTTGGTAAGCTGAAATAGGTTTTTCAGTATCGATGTAAATTTTTTTAATAAAATTTTTAAAAACTCTTGAAATCTCTGGAATTTTTGTCAAAAGAACCCTCTAATGTCTGTGGTCGATTATTATTACTTTAATGTTCTCGATATCTGTTTTACTTTCTCTGTTGGTTGTACTGTGCCTATCTGAATCTTTTCTCTGTATTAAATGATTTTCGTGTCAAACCGCTGGTTGTATTGAACATATGCATGAGAGTTTGTTGTCATCACTTGCAGTGACATGTTGTTAACAATTTTGTCTGGATTAGTGTCAAACACTGGAAAGGGTTTCTAGGAGAGAAGCCTGATGTTTCGAAAGTACGTGTTGGTGTAAATCTCCTACACGCGTCAACCACAGCTGGCGGATTAAGGGCGCTTTTAGCCGCAAAAAGCGAGCATAATTTCTCCATCTTTTGGATGATTCGTCATGCCCATGGTAGTGGTAAAACGAGCGCGCGTTGTTCACAGACACGTCATTCACTTCACGGCTGTGGAATGGCATTTTGGTGAAGCGAAAACGCATTTCGCGGTGCATTCCACCATTTCACCGTCTGTTTTACAAGGCGAATGCATTGGTATCCGTACAAGCCAAGCAGAAGTGGGATGTAGCTTACGAAGGGTCGGTCTCGGTATTATGCCAGCTATCAATTGGTCAGCAAGCGTGCCTTTTGCCAACGCCGACGAGATTTTCATCGGTGCATTGGTGCAGTTGGCGGGCCTTTCACGGTGTGCTCTAAATTGCTCGTGACGCGATGAAAGTGCTGATTTTTGCAGCAACAGGACCCACTGAAACCCTATGTCGATGCACACGATACGTTGTGTTTCGCTGAATACTTCAGCAACAAGACCTCAGTGCCCCTGTTGATGTGGAACGTACGTTTCGCTGGTGCGGGGATTCATTGCACCGAAGCGAGTCTTGTGTCACTTGATGTACGGTATGGCAAGAAGAACACGATCAAGTTAAAGAAGATCATTGCAATTTAATTGAACAATCTGGTGTTTTGAGGGCAGTATCCACCGCAGGAGGAAGCTGCACGATGAACGGTGACGAGAGCAAGATCTTGTTAAACTGTAAAATTGATCGCCTATCCTTTGATGATGCAATATCAATATCGGAACATGTGGCTACTATTTTACGGTTTCAGTGCATTTTACTGAGAAACATCAATCAACAATTACAGTAAGTTTCCATTTTTGTCTCATACCTAAGATAGAACACGTTAAAGAGGAAAAATATTCGATTATAAAATGTTAATTTATTTATTATATGATACATTAATCAATAGCTTCGATTCCAACAAACATTTTAATGTCAAAGTATTGTGCTACTTTTAGTTCATTCACAGAATGACAGAAATTTGTTTGAAGACCCTTTAAGAAATCTTTGTGATTTTCAAAGCAGTTTTCAAGAACAATAAAACAAGGTAGTAAATCAAAATTAAAACACTGCTCCGCTCTCTGTATTGGAAAACAGAAAGGGTATGGCTAGTACTACAGCCAACAGACTAACCGTCGCTACGTGCAAGGCTTCACAAACGAAATATGAGTGAAATAAATTGTGCAACGACGTGATAGGGCGCGGGCGGGATACATTGGCCTAGATGCGAAATGGTGAGGGTTTTTTTATCATAGGTCTAATTGAAGTGCTCTTTCTTGTCCCATAGCTGATGCCCCGGTGTTAGTCAGACGACGTGAGTTGGCTGACAAGCTTCGTGATCCGAGGCGGACGAACAAACGGTCGAATGGACATACAGCAGCGATCATTTAATTAAATCACTGTCACATGATAAATAAACTCGCTCCGTCTCTAGCGGTGATATGTATATCGTGGACCGTAGTATGGTCGATAGATCGAGCTTTCCATGATGAAAGAGAAAGTTGTGGCTTTTCACAGTTTCAAAGTGCGTCGAAAATGTATGGTAAAAACTAGACGTAGCAATTGTGCTACGAAATCGAAAGGTGATTAGAGTGTCTGGAAATGAATATTTTCTGTTGCTATTGCCACAACGATAAATTGGGAAATTAACTAGTAAATTAGTATGAATATTTTTGGGTATAATAGTGAAGAATTTTGACTCATTGTTTTCTCGTTTTTCATTGTCCCATAAAAAATTCAAAAATATCTGAGGTTTTTCAAGGTGAAGCCACAGAATATTGCATCTAATGGACAACATCTAGCGTAAACATTTCTAGTCACCCTCTTTTTTGTGGCGTTTACATGAAGACTTTGAAACCAGTTTTCGCGACCCTCTTGAATTTTTCGTCATATAAAAATACACCGTAAGTACCTGTGCCCATTCAATATATTACGTCACAGGGGAAAAAACAATTAGAATTGAGTAGGGTAGAATTGGTGTTGTAAATCGGCCGTTTGGAGGTTGATAAACGAAGGACTTGAGCTGGAGATGGCAGGTCACATAATTCTCCCGATGGCGCTGTCGTTTTGTCTGCTGCCATTTGCCAATTTCATGCCATAACCACACACTAAAATAAGATGGATGAAATATTGGATGAAGCAAGGTTTTCTCGTTCTTTGTCGCAAGGAATATGTAAGTGTGTAAGTTTAGGTGTTTGTGTTTATCATGTCCCACACACCACACAATGATAAAACCGTTCGTTTGCGGATGTTTCGAAAAGAAAATCTCCAGCTTCACTTAACCCTGTAAGAATAAAACAAAGGAAGATGTATTTAGGTCACCAAATCTCGTTCTTAATCCTTCGCCACATGTGTAGAAGCTGGTCGTACTCCAAGTTTGCAGCTCCATGTTAATCCCCGTGAGCTGTGTCTGTATACATACACGTATGCATATTCCCGTTGTTCCGGATATGCTAAGTGTGTCTTTCAGGCTTATTTCAATTTGGCCAAAGTACCGAATGAATAAATTAGGATGGCATTCACAGAAAGGTTAATTGCTAAAGTTCGGGGTGATTATGTAAAATATTAATTCATCCCTTCGGCTAGCGCGATGAGAATTTGAAGCGACACCAGACACGGCATGCCTTCCCTTCGGTGTTGTGTGCGGAGCATTTCGTCTGTCCGGTTTGTTGATGACTTGGATTTCGGAACTTTGTTGGCATGTTGGTATTCATATGGAAATTTATCGAAAGAATTCAAGCACTTACAGCGAACGTGGGCGGCAAACGGTTCTAGGGTCGAATTTTTGAACAAATTTTGACAGGACCACTCACGATGCAGGAATGGGAAAATTAGAGGGGTTCCGTCGTTTTGACGATTGGTTGATGTTGGATAGGGAAATTGCGTGTTGCCAGCTAGAGAAAGGTGTTTATGTTTTCCTTTTACCGACGATTGTAAGTCCTTATGCTTATCAAAGTTTGATCGTGAAGTTGCATAAAAGTTGAAGGTCCGTTTTGTTGACGACATGGATTATTTATTTGGCTTATAGTTAAACCACATGCGAATATGGACGACGCGTAAGTGTGTGTGTTGGGGTGAAATAAATTATAGCGGATTGGATGTTGATAATGTTATGAAAAGTTTGTCAAACTTGATCTTTGTGTAAATAAGTAATTTGGGTCGACGAAGGCGTGTTTTAATTGGTTAAAAAAAATATTTTCATCATCTTGGTATTCAAAAGCTAGGTCATCATCATGGTAAGACAATTTATTATAGCACGGTTGTAAATCTGTGTGGGTAAACGAAATTTATGTTATTTGTTAATACGGTATGAACCTTTTAATCGATGTGATTGTTCAGTTAGACCATACACTGGATTCCTTGTTGGAATGTTTCCTACCAAATTATTGTATTGGCCATTAACAAACTTTTCGGCTCAGTTCGTTATATTTTACACCTTGATGTAATATCATCTTGTTGATTTTCGTTGATGTCACCTATTGTTCAGTTTCTAATCCAAACCAACACAACACCGTTTTTCTTCACCTGGGTGCTGTTTTTTTCTCACCTCGTTAATCTGATCGGTAAATAGTTTATATGAAATCATCATGTGCAAACATTAACGTCGGTGGCTTCGCTGCTTATTCTTTCTATAATGAGGATGATGGTGTACCTTTGTTAGCAAACGCTCTATATGGAACTGCGGCACGTTTGTATGGAAGGTACGGCAGAATCATCACGGCAAATGTTGGCAGAGAACGGCTCAAGTGCCGCCGCAAAATGATGAACGGCAAAAAGATGCTTCATCGATCACGCAACGTGTGGCAAAGATACGTCACGTATTGGGATTGAAGCAACCTCGATGGTGTTTACCTTCGATGCCGTTTACTTTGGCTCTTAACCGTTTTTACATCTTCATTCTTTAGACTTTATCTCTCGAAAACGTAACGACGACGACGCGAGCCCTTCGACTAATACTCTGTTTCGTTCTTTACATCTTTTTAGATCCGTGTCAGCTGACAATCAGTACGAGGCAGAACGAGAAGGACTGAGTGAAATTATTGCCTCACCACGCTACCTGGAGTTCCTGAAAAACTATCGTGAAGAAGCGGCGGCGACCGCAGCCTCCGACGCTACCCTTCCCGCGACCTCGCCACGCTATATCGAGGTACGGAAGGGACGGATCGTGCTTGAGTCTTCTCAGCAACCGCCTCCGCTTCCGATCAGGAACAGTGTGCTCCTTCCGGAAAGCGAAAAGACTGATTTTCAACACCAACAGCAGATTCACCATGGCCGAGATTCGGTTTTACGAATCAACCGTGAACAGCTGCATGCTGGATGTCCGTCGGCCACGTCGGCGCTACCGGATACCGGGATCGAAAATGAAGCATCCCCGCCACTCCCGCCTCTACCACCGTCGCCACCATCATCGCCGACAGCGCGCCAAGGATTCAGCCCGCACTCTGCATCGCCCGTGCACGAGTGTGGGAAACTTGTGCGGAACACTTCCGGTTCGGTTTCGGACTCCTGCAAGAACACGGTAAGCACCAAGCATAATTAAATCGTTACTTTGCTCGCAGGTGAGTAAAATTGAATGATTGACCAAAGCCGAAATGTGGAGTAGAACATGAACGGGCGGAACGGACTTGTGGGAAACCGTACTGCCGTGGATGTTTGAGTTCGTCAAGCGCAGCCATCCGTGCGCAATGGACGGTTCTAGCCAGTAGTAGTGTTGCGCATTTTCCCACACACTTGCCATATGCCGACCCGCGCTTCACGGGGACGGGTATCAGATCTCTTATAGCAAAGAATGAATTTCTTAGATTGGGGTCTACACTTCATCCGATGATCTGATCCCATTTGCTTTGCATTCAACATCATAGTATTGTGATCGAGGCAAGTCAGGGCGTGCAAGCGCTAGTGCTGACTTTTACCCTACCACGCGCATCCGACTGCTACCAGTAATTATGCTGCGCTCTCATCCAGAACGACCCCGAGCAGTCAGTTCCTTTATATGGGAGGAATACATTCTTTTCGTTTGCTGTGTTTTCTTTCGTTCTCTAAATCGTTGTTAATGTTGTTCTTTTGGTTCGCGCATTTGGCCTCCGCCTGTTGTTTCTTCGGTGTCATGGTTTGCTTCCCAAAAAGTGCGCGCCTCCAGTACGCTCTGCTGAACACTGGGTTAAGTTGTGAGATTCTCCGAACCCGTGACCCGGTTGGCGGCTGTTACACTTGCAATAACGACGTGCGTAACATTAACTGCAGCAAAGATTCAATGTACACGCTCGCGGCTACACGCACGTACGATTGGATCGCATCGAGATTAGTGGCGTTTGTCAGGCAATGGTTGGATGCGTTGTTGATGTTTTTTTCTCCATGACTCTATGGTCTTTTACCACGGAGCATACGGAGATAGGCACAATTACGCGCGAGAAAACGGGACATTCCGTGGAATCATGGATGGTGGCGCTTGTAGCGAAACAGTCAAAACACAAATGAGTACAGTTACATTTTAAGAGTCTGAATAAGAATTAAATGCTTTAGTGAAGATATGAAAAGAATTTATAGACAAATTGCTGCCAAATGCTTTATAACATTAAACATAAAAACTAGATTATGGTTACATGGTAATATTCTTCCCTTGAAACTAGCAAACAATGAAACTACCTGTTTTACGTAAATATATACTTGATAGTGTACAACAGTTTATAAAGAATTCTTTATAAAATCATCCCGGGCCGGATCTACCACAAAAATAGTAACATATTCAAATTTTAGTAATACTCAAGGTATGTTTGCGTAAAAGTTTGCCTAATTGGGAAAAGTACATTATCGCGCTAAGATAAAGCTAAGCAAATAAAGTAGTTTTCCCACAACTCCCTGTTACTTTTCGAACAAAAATATTCGGTATGAATCTTAATGAGCTCAACTAAAATAGCACGGTGTTCCAAGCAAGAGTTGAGCGAAAATGTTTTACCTATTAGTGGTCCATCCATCACTACTTAAAGTGGCGCATTTGCAAGTGGTACAAATGACAGTTTAGTGGTGGGTTCGGGTTATTATTTAGCGTAGTAGGATTTTCTTGGTATGGTAACCGACGCTGATGAAAGGGGCGAAAAGAGTCAAACAATAACAATAACATAAAAAAAACAAACAAACAAACAAATATTTTGTCCACAATGGCAGCGGTGAAAGATAGGAAAAGAGCAAAGCGAAAGCCTATTCATGTACTCCGGTGGTTGTTCCGGTGACGGTATTTTATAAATAATTCATTGTCGAAACGAAAGAACTCCGCTAATCGAGGCTCGGACGGTGTAAGAGTGCTGTCGCGAGGCTTCATGGCTTTCCTACATGCGCCTTGATGGGACGCGTTTCAGATGATGAGGAAGTTATTGAAGAATGATGATGAAAGCTTCTTTATGGTCTCCCAGTATTGAAAGTTATTTTTTTTTCGTTGTCTCTGGTGGATCGCACGGATTATTTCCAGTGCAGTGCGTTGGTGTTGTTTATGAATTGCTAACGAACTCTCATCGCTAAGCCAGAGACTTGGACTTGGCTTAAGACAGCCGTCATTGAACGAGCTGGGAAAAAGGCTCTGACAACAAATACGAGAAAAATATGGATCACGCTTTCTCTAGCAACCCGTTAGCTTCTTTCTTCTGTGTCGAACCATTAATTGACTTGTTTTATCTCGATATAATACAAATAAAAAACTCTCAGGCCTTTGCCAATACCATCGACGTTTCTTTTCATTTACAGTTTCGCTTGTGAAAAAAAAAACTCATGTAAATCTCGATGCATCATTGCACACTTGCAGTGTGCATCGCAACGAAGGTGAGAAACAGATGTGCAAATGGGCATGGCCGTGGCGCAAGTTGCACATAACAGTACCTGCTGTGCTTTTGTCTGATGCGCCGTCACTGTAGATAAACGAGAAGAAACGGGCCTGTTGCTGGGTTGTAGCGTTGAAAAAGAAAACACGTCGATCGGAGTGCTTCGGAAGGGTTTATAATTTATTTTACCCGTATCATAAATTCTTCATTTTAATGTGGAGAAAGGTATGCATAAATAGGGTTTGCATTAAGCTTTCGTTGAGATTTGGAGAGGTTTATTTTTTGTGTCAGTGGTTGCATGACACACGCTTTTTTTTTGGAAACATTTATTGTTTTGTCGCTTTTTTACTCAAACTTTGTACGATGCACAAAAAGATATTATATGCAGAAATTATATTCATCCCCACGACACCTTACCCAGAGACCTGTACGGGCAAGACAATTAGACCCATAATTACCTCGGGTTACCTGAGATGCTATGATGTAATACATAGGTTAAAAACTATCTTTAGTTACAGCTGTAAATTTTGTGCACATGAGTGAACAACGAATTGACAATTTTTGTCGCTATGAAATAAAAATCGATAGGATAGATGACCCACATAAATCAAGTGGACTATTATGCAATCAATATCGTATGATCGTCTAATGTACTCTATTTGAGTGCCATTAGAGGACATTATTATCGAGCAATAATAGACAAATGAGCACAAGTGCTCTTAAAGCTCGAACATTAAAAAATCAGCAAACAATGATCACTGTTATCGAGCATCGATTTTTCATTAGGTAAATGAGTACCAACCAACCGTCGAGTCTGTGGGTTAACCAGCATTTCGGTTCAAATAAAAACATCGACTACAAAATCTCAACCCACGGGAACGTCATCAAACGTAATTTTATGATCATGTGTATCCCATTAATGGGTGTATGCTACGCGTAAGGTGTGTGCAACCCTAAAGCATGGCTGCCGCCGCCATGCCAGCCGCCCCGAGATTGTTGCTGGAATCGCGTATGCAAATGGGCAACGAAGCCACTTTTACGTAAAGGAGAATAAATAAAACAGGTTCCAGTCGTTGCAGGTCTTTCGATTACCACCACCAGCCAGTCAGCCGATGGTGATGGCTTAGCAATCTTTCCATGCGGTGTAGTGAACGGTTCAGTTTGCCGATGTTTGTTTGCCATTTTCACTCACAAATCGGAGAAGCTTTTCAAAAATGAAAAAGAAATGTAAATAAAAATGATTTTGAACCTCTGGGGACAGAGGAAGTAGAAGCGAAAGAAAGAAGGAAATATATAACAGCGCAGGCAAATATAGAATCCCTGCCTCAGCATATTGGCAAAGCATCAAAGCGTTGGCTCTGCTAACGATATTTTTCGGTCGTCAAATGATCACGCTAAAATGTATGGCAAACCATGCGTATGGTCGAACGGCTTCGGTCATCATCAGATGCTCTTCGGTAAGGGGAATGATTTATAGTGTGACATATTTCGCAACTACGGTGGATCGTTCCTCTTGCTTCAAGAAAGCATTCATACACATTTGGGAATCGATCGTTTGTGTCATGAGATCGTGCCAACGATATGTTGTCGGAGGTCGCAGGAGGTCGACGATGGGCACGCAAAATATCAAACGATTACTTTCGCCAAAATTGACAGCTCCCATCGATCAGCTGTCAAAACTGCGAACGTTAAGAAAGAGTTATAAGGATGCCAGTGTGGACGAGTGCAGTGTTTACGCCACTGATTTGAATGTCGGAGTTCTGCAGACAACATCTATTCGGCTGGAAGAGCGCATTGGTAAATTTCCAAAGAAAGGCACCACGTCTTCCGCCGTTTAGTTGGAGATGCGCTTTGATCACGGCAATCGGCTGCTTGTCCAGTTGTGCACCATTCGGAAGTGAACGTTAGAAAGAATGATTTGTAAACAGCTCTCTTTCCCATGAACGGAAAGAAAGATACAACAGCATAACGAATGCGCCGGATGAAGACCGATAAAACGAAACCAAACCCGAGCGGTTCCTCTGGTTGTTCGTTGTTCGGCGAGGTTTGTTTTGCTTTCTGATGCACATTCTTCCGATTTTCCAGTAGTGCCACTAAGAGTTTGAAAATAACTCAAAATTGATCTCCGTCTCAGTCTTGTTCACTAGTGGCAGACGGATTCAGTTCCGAACCAGCCGTCGTATTGCTGGCTGTTGTTATGATTCTACGGGGTTCTTGGGTGTGCGGCAGTTAAAAAAAGACACGCTGAGAGACGAGTAGAAACTAATCAAGCCATAGATCAAAGCACGCCACAGCGTAACGGTTTGTGGGATTGGAAAATAAAAGAAGAAAGAAGAGATGCGTAAGTGTGCATGATTTCGCTCTGTGAAGGCAGGAAAGATTTTAAAAGGTCTTTGGTAGTGACAGTTGAATCAAAGGGTAAAAACTAGAATGAAAGATTACACACTTATCGCATGGAGGAGTTGATGACAAAAGGGCGGCATTAGCGTTTCGTCAAGTGTGGAAAGCATCACGTGCTTTGTGTTCACTGTGTGATCGATTCATATTTTTAAATGTACGTCAAGCAGACTTTTACTTAAATGAATATAGCATAGAATTGTATTGAGAGATTTTTTATATTTTTTAAATATTGTTGTTTTTTCTCGTAGGAAATGTTGGAAGCTCGTATTGGAGAATTAGAAGAGGCCTTATTAAAGCTACAAGAACGAGTAAACCAAGTAAGTACAGTTAAAATATTCTGTTGAATATCATCGAAAACACTTTGAGAACACTTTAACTGGTGGTACGTAAATTGTTAACCTCATTTTGCCTATTTTTTTGGTCACATTAAACCGCACGCTTTGGCTTACCGTTTTCAGTTTTTCCTCTATGTTCCGAAGCAAACACCCTACGTGCGACAATTCTTTCAATACGGGAAGTAAAAAAAGCCAACACTTAAAGTTTTTTTCAGTAAAGCCGTCTTGCGCTTGAATTGCGTTTCGTTAAAACGACCGAGGGATATTCCCGGCACTTTCGATATGCGCTTTCTTTTACCCCATGCTAAGGGAGACCGGGCTTAACTATCAATTCCGTTGAAAGTTTCACGGGGAGAAATCGAAAAAGTTCCTCGACTCACAAGGACTTAAGAACACGGAACCGAGTAAAAAATGTGCCGTAAAAGGGCAACGGGGACAGCCTTGGGGATACCGTGGTGTATATCTGCTGCGTAGATACGGTTTAAGGAATCACAAAAGTGACAAAATGTAGGTTCTTATCGTGATAAGGCAGCATACCACTGTTTGAAATAGGAAAAACCTGAGCTTTTGAAGTAGAATTAGGAACAAAAGACGTTCACCAAATGTTTTTAATGTTTACAAAATGATATATATGTGCATTTGTTTGGGTATTATAATACGATTCTCATCTCTTTTAAAATTATTTGTCTTACTAAAAAATTGATCACAAATAACAACACTCACTAGAAACGCTCCAGATTCTGTTGGGATGGACATTTTCCTGGTTCTGAGTACTTTACAGAAGTGAAGTTGGTTCTTTTGCGCATCCGATTCGCTCTACTCGATGGGGAATGACGAAATTGAAAGAAAGTCTCTTTGTCTTTCTCGAAATCTTGGGGAAATTTCTTTCGCAGCGTAAAATCGTGCTGGAAGAACGACGACTAAGCCTCATACCAGCCAGAAGGCTTCAGTATGATTTCTTACGATGATCTGCTGTTTGAATTATCCCTGGAATTGGTTTTATAATCTGGCAATCGAAGTGAATCAGTTCCTTTTTAGGGCACATTTTCCTCACCTGAAAGCGTCGACTTATTGCGCTTATGGGTTATTGTTCCGTTTGCGGTGGATGGGTTTCGGTTGGGAAACCATCGACAGACGGCAGACTTAATCAAGTTAAACTTGAGACGGGGCGGGAAATTACATTATAGGGATTTTATTACTTGATTTCGTTTGCAGGGACGGGATCTATAGCACGGGCTTGCCCCATAATTTGAACGATATTTAAATACTACTTCAAGTGGCATTATTATATTAGACCTTCATATTGAAAAGCGTCAATTTAGTGTGTGAATTCAGTAACATGAATTTTACAGTAACAGTAACAGTAACAGTAATTTTCGTTGTTTCGCATAAATGAAGTAAACTACAGAAAAACCACTGGTATGTTTCGTAGAATTGTATTTTTTTAATCCTATTTGAAATAAGTTTGATTTTTAAACTTAAGTTCGTTGTATTTTAGGTGATGGTCATGCCATTTTTATTATTTTTCACCTGCTGCTTTGCTTCAAGTTTGTAATCAAAAATAAGTCTCGATGCACAATGAGCTACAGGTTTACAAAAGGTAGTTCGAACGAAATGTTTACTGCTTTTGCATACTATGGGTCAAACCGACACCCCTCAATTACAACCCCAATTCTCAAAACTCTTATTCGCCATCAATGGTGTGTTTGGTGCGTGAACTAAATTTCCGGTCCATGTTTCCCCTTGCGCAGCCCATGGATTGTACGTAGCCGGGTATTGGTTGGCATGGCTCTTTACGAACTTTGCGTGGGGAACAGCATTTTATCAATGCTTTTAAACGACCCATCACGGTATGTGTTTACCTATTGTATGTTGGTGCAACAGAAACGTAGGTGTTTTTGCTTTGTGTCTCGTTTCTTGGCGCATCCGACGAAATCAGTGAACCAAAAAAAAACTGTTTTTCGTTTAAAAGACCTCCCCGATCGACTCGTTTAAATCGTATGAGAGAAATGCCTTTGTAATGTAGACCCTATGCTTAAGGAATAAGACTCGACAGACGAAAGATTGCCGTATGTATTGGTCGACCAGTTCGGAATGCGCACTCCTACCTTGAACCACCTACGAGGGTAGAAGAAGACACGCAAATGTATCGACTGTTGCCATTGCAACCACCGGTACCGATTGTGTGGTCCTTTTTCATGCCCTGTTTTATACATACGCGCAAACAACGTAACCCATTGCCGCTTCCGGAACGCACACCAGTGGGAGCATGTCCCAGGGGATCATTTTTAGCGGTGAGGAACGAGTTATTCGCTATGGCTGGCTACTCAGCCGCAGGAATCAGTAACGGGCAGGATAGGAATCGGAGCTGGGTCCATCCGGTCGGGTTTTACGGTGTGCGTATGAGAAGATAAAATCTTGCTTTATTACCAGAAATATGATCCGCATTTTATTACCTATCCAAAATCACTGGGACGTAGTCGATGTGAAACGGAGAGACCAAAAAAAAGAGACAGAGAAAGACAGACTAAGTGAGTGTGTGTGAGACCATCAAAATGGGAGCGGATTTGCGAAGTTTGTGGAATTGTTTTGGATGTACGCTTCCGGTAGCGACAGCAAACAATGCCTTGGTTGCTTTAAATTCATTTACTTGCGAGGGAGAGATGACGAACGAACGAACCACCAGCTACACTGGTGGAGGGAAGGACCGTTAATTTTACGCCAGTTTTTCTCCGCAACCGATCCCTCATATCGATATTTTCGCCCTCGGGTTCGGGCAGGTTTAGGTCATCAAATTTTGCACACTCGTCTCACAAACTCCTCGTCCACTCTGTTTACTGAGTAATTGATTTTGCATAAGTAACATCGAGTGGAAAACGATTTCCTTACCCTAAAAAAGTGTGTTTAACTGCGGGAACTGAAAGAGGAAGCGCTAGGCGCACCGCATCGGTATCAGTATCATTGACGAACGTCAGCCTATATCCTGGCCGCTTCCTGGCGCCAGTAGCTTCGTGACCAAGGGAACGAGCGAGAGGGAGTCTCGAGTGGCCTTACAAAAAACATCGTCCCCCATCATTTGGTACGGGTTCGCCTTCAAGACCCGAGAACCAAGGAAA
The DNA here is from genome assembly GCA_000473445.2 of Anopheles farauti. Lineage (NCBI taxonomy): Eukaryota > Metazoa > Arthropoda > Insecta > Diptera > Culicidae > Anopheles > Anopheles farauti. Next base: position 12,699,973 of record KI915044.1, read on the forward strand.
ACCCACCCGCAGACTAGTATGACTAAGACGCGCATGGTGGTGGAAAATATAGCCTCCGAGTCCCGCTGTCGTATCGCTAATGAAAACGAAATGAATGTTGCTTTTCTGGCACCAAATGGAGCGAACACACCCAGGGCGCTTTTCCTTCGAATCATTTCACTTTCCGTACACTAGTGCGCGAACAATTTTGGGGTTTTCCCGCGTCCTGGGGATTGTTCATGTAGGCCGTTTGAAAAAGGCAATCGCTTACAAACCAACCCATAGTTAAACTGGCTGTGGTGGAAGTGGTCAAGTGAATAGAGTTACAACACGTTCTTTCTGATGAGGTCGGCAGGCTGGCCATACAACGTCACGGATGGGGCTAGGATAGTCGTGGAAATGGGCATTTTCAATATCAGCAACCGACTTGCGGCGCTGTGTGACTATGTGCCCTTTTGTGGCACAAAACGAAGGAATGACCGTGCGATGGAGCGCAGGACGATCCTGCATTTTGGTTCTAATTCCATGCAATCTGGCCAATTACACTACATTCCGGAAATGGTAAAAATATATAGAGAGAGGGGTAGGCTGCCAACGACGGAGTGTAGGAGTGAAGAATCGAGGAGCAACGCGTGATGGCCACATAAAGTGAGTGGTAGCAAAAATGAATAATTGATGACTAAGAATTATTTTGACTTCTTACTACTATTCCGATGGTGTACAGCTCATGATAATTTCGATAATGCAACGAAGTTTTCTACAGTTGTGACCGTGACACAGGATGTTACGTACAGTCGATGTTATAGGATTGAAGTAGTTTTTTGTTTAAAGAGGATCAACGAGAGAAGATGACAGAGTAATGTTGTACTGTTTGAAAAAATACACTTTGTCACTGCTCACAGTACAATCTACTCTAACGATTCTTTCGGTGTCTGCTATTCGGTTCCCGTATAGCTTTCTATACTTGTTTTTGCTATTATAATCAGATATAGTGAGTTTTTATCGGAGGGGAAAGAATTAAAAGGGGACGAAAGTGAGTCACAAATGTTTGTTTATCATCATAATTTTAGTCAGTTACATGTAACTAACTACTTTAAAACAATTAAAGTAAAAGAAAAATTGCACTCACATTTTCCGTGAGATTTTCCAACGAATATGTACTGGAAAACAAGCAATACGGTTAAAAACTTATTCAAACTTCCTATTTGTATATATTTTGCAATAATTTTTTGATTCATTTGAATTTCATATGAAATATGTTTATAGCTTTTTGTTGTAATAATATTGAAAGGGGATTTGTAATTGATTTGTGTACAATTTTTCTCGGGACCCTTAGGGCAAACATATTATATGACATTCAAAAAAGGAATATTTTACTGTTGCAATGAGGCGCCTAATCCTATGCGCCACTTAGTGGTTTTTCCTTTGATTGGTTCTATTACTCATCGCTCCATCGACGTGGAGTGTGTTTTTGTTGTGCGTTCTCCACGGAAGAGCCCACGGTAAGAGGGCAAAGGGGTACACCAACACATAGAACCAAGCTATAGTATGGGAGCGTGGCATGCACTGATGAATGCCGTTTGCCTGGTGAATGTGAACAGAATTATGCTTCATTATGCTGCCGAGACAGGCGTTTGGCATTCGCTAGCGTATAGGCTTACTTTTTTATATGTTTACGCATTCTTCCTCCACAACGCATGCTTTGCTTTAATGGCAGTGCTAATGGGACACGAGAGGAACGCAGTTACATGGAAATGGAACACGTGCGTAAAAATTTTCAACCGTCCAATAAAATCCTCCCCTGTGCGCGCCCATCTCTGTCATATGGCGACAGATTCAAGAGGGCTGACCTGGTCGCATTTTCCGTATAGTCATCGGTTCGTGTGAAACTTCATGTTTGTGAAAGTGGTCTCAAAACGATGGTACTACTCTTATTCATTCGGGCGATTCTATGCTTTGGTTGTAAAATCACATCGTAGAGATGGTGGTATGAATGGTGAAAAAAAATTTTACCACAAAAAATTACCGCATACTTATGGGACATTTTTCTTTTTTCGTTTCAATCAATCAATCAATCGGATATTCTTCCAATGATTGGAAGTTTCGATTGAATGGCGCTCACAGTGTGCAGAAAATTACAAATAGGTTTCTGTCTTAACGGTTGTCTTTTTTGGGTTCTCTTTCTTTCGAAAACATATCGAAAGCGCTCGTAAACCTGCTTCTAGTGCATAAAGTGACGGAGCTTTTCCCAAAGAAAAAACATATAAAACATCAAACGGTAACCCTAGCTTAAAATCTTCCAGATTTAGGTGCTCTGTTGAGCAAAACGAAACTCCCATTCAGCATACGGCTTCGGATCGAGACAACCTGCAATTAAAAGCTTTTACTTCTGGCGGCACAAGGCTCCATATTGCTTTGGTTCTAATTTAACGGATAATTCTACGAATAGCCAGCGTGAGTTCTCATAACTATCACGGCATAAAACGTCAACGTGACATAAACGCTCCACCGGAGGCGGGAGAGGCAAAGAGATAAACGAAGGACATTTTGTGCGCGGGAAGAGTTCCAAGGGACTGGATGATGATCATGATGATGACGGCGATAGCAACCGACGGGTGGGGTGGCAATGACGGTGTGGTGTTCGGCCTGCGCAAAGATGACTTCCGAATGGCTCTTGTGTCTTTGTGATGAAGTTTTCCTTCCTGGAGTGAATTTAAATTCTTCCATCTCCATTCCTCAGTCTCTTTCCCCCCTGATGGCGTGAGACCCAAAACGCTGGATACATAATAGCAAGGGGTGCTAAAACGGGAAGCACCGAAGGGGGGTAGGTTTGCGATTGAATTTCCCTTCATGTCGTGGTGCGACGAGATGCGAACGGCGCCGGTTTTTTTATTTTGTGTATACCATTTTGGTTGGAGCCTGCGACCGATACCGAATGATACTTTGTTTGGATTTTAATTGAATGCAAAAGTTTCCCTCTTGGGGACTGTGGGGTTAGTTGACGGCGTTTGCTTGGGTTTGCAGCGTACTGTTAATTTCATTTCCGACTTGAAAATGAGCCTTACGGGAGGGTGAAGTGTAATGAAAATACTAGAAGCGATTTTGGCATCCGTAAGATAGTTATATCTATGGAGAAAACAGGGTCGCCTGGGAAAGTCGCAAGTAATAGCTAATGATGTATTGATGTATAATCGTTTATTTTATTATGATTTTCAGAGTCAATGTAACTCACCTACACTGGAAAAGGAGATAAAGGAACATTTAGAAGTGTAAGTATTATGTACACATTTTACTTATTTACTATTCTTCTGGCCGTAGAATTTATTTAAACGTTTTGATATAAAAAATAGGGAATTGCATTGTGTAAAGTCAGTTAAAACTGACAGAAAACCACCAGTGCCCACCAAGCGAATATGGTGACAATGTATTTTTTTTCTTCTAACAATCACACCCCTACGTTTAATGAAATACAAAAAATACGCACAAAACCTGTCCCGCATTGAGATGAAGCAGATGCAGAAATGTTCCCTCGACGAAGACCGCATTATACGAGCCCGGTTACAAACCGGTAGCAACAAGCCGAAAAAACGTGCAAATATTTACCTTTCGCTGCTTTCTTTGTTCTACGTTACGGTGATAATAAGTTGTCTAAATATGAAAATCCCATCTGCGTAGCTGCTATCGAAGTTCGGAAGCGTGCCTTTCTTCCTACGCACCACAGAGCGCATCGCGAACTACACGAAGGCGAAAGGTATTGTTGCGTTGTGTTGTGTTTGCTCCGTCCCATTCGAAGGCGGAGCGGATTTTATTTTGTCAACCGATTCACACCGCTACGGCCGTCGCACAAACTGTGCCTCCGGAACAACACCGAGGTATTTGAAGCACCAGCACGGTTCCCGAGAGGAAATGAATGTGTTTTCCTTTCGGAAAAGCTGACTTTCGCCGTCAAAAGTCACTTGCGGAAAAAGAACCCGATGTGAGGTCGTTCGTTAATACCGTTGTTGGGCAGAAAGGGACGATGGAGCTTGGTAGATGTGTAGACGGTAAAGAGGTAGAGTTTGGATTGTGGGTTTTTCGCTTAACCTAGGATTTTAATAGGAGATTTGAGAGGGTGGACAAGCGGAGCTGTATGGTAAGGAAGGTTGGTTTTGGGGTGAGATGAGATTTATGTTCTCGTAAGGAGCCGAAAGAAAATGTTGGTCTTGTTTCCCGGATGCGCGAGATCGGAAGCTGTTTGGAGAAAGTTTTCGATTCGAGTAGACGTACTCCTCGGGCCCATTACGATGTCTTGAACCAAATTGCAGCGATTAGGAAAAGCAAACTAGGTAGGCTGAGGCGTATTGCCAGACCCGTCATCTTCGCTGTCGAATCTGTCGTGTTGCGCTTTCGGAGGGTAAACCCTTTGGCTCACTGGTCTTTGTTTGCTCAAAACCTACGTTCGCTTTGGGGTTCGCTTTCCATGCGTTGGAAGGGCGCACTGTAATCTTTTTGGCAAATATATCTTTACCCACGCCTCCTAACGAAACCACCTGCTCCGGAGTGTCGTAGGGAACTGTCCCGATCCAGAGAAAGGTATAAGATTGTATACGGCCGTAGCAGTATAGATTTGAGCAAGCGGTTTTGCAAAAATCTAACTTATTTGCCTTAAATTTGTATGGTTTTCCGTACGTTCCTTTCTTTACCGGGGAAAGGACATGATTTTTTTATCGATTTAAAAGTTCTCATTTCTTTCCCTCAGGCATTGTAGAACGACTAGCGAACGGAAACTTTCTTAACCAGAAGGTATTAGCAGAATCCGTGTTTGTTTCTACATTCCCGCAGGAAATTAGGGTTGTTTGAATGTTACAGTTCATCCAAATAGATACTTTTAATTCCTCATCAAGCTGAGCCGAGGGTTGTTGAAGAGAGAGGCTGTACGGCTATTACGCCATATCGTTTTCGATAGGCGGTAAACGTTGATTCAGTTTCCAGTTACGGCAGTTGGTGAAACTTGTTGGTGGTTCCGTATCCTTGGTGATGGGATCCTTTTCGGGATTTACTGTACTGTACGCGGTCGGTTGGAAATGCAGCAAGAAAATATGCGAAACATGTTGTTCCATTACTGAAGCTTTAGTCTTGGTGATATGAGAAGTTACATCAATTAGTGCTTCTATGCTAATCTTTTCTCGTTTCCTTTATTTCCCGGTACAGTATGAACAAAGCGATAAGGACGAAAGATCGAAAATCGATGCAAGTTTGTCGGGAGCATAAAACATTGCAGGTAGGTTATACTATCAAGAGCAAGAGCAAGAGTTATGACATGATGGTGCGCTCTGCCACACATGCATTAATGTGCTAATGAACAATTTATCTTTGAAACAGGTACGCTTTCAAAAGCAAGAGAACAGTCTCCTAGCACTGCAGAATGAGAACAAATCGCTACACCAAAGAGTACGGCAGTACGAGACGTGTTTGGACGACATCATGCGCAAAGTGGTGGACGCACTCGTGGCCGAAGATAGCCTGCGAGACGAGGTGACGATACTGAAGAGCCGTGTACGAGACTTGGAAGCACAGAATGCCGCGCTTGTAACGACACACGCCAGTCCGGCCAAGAGCCGTGATGAAGGATACTGCACAATGAGCTCGGGCCAACCGCAACCGCCAGCGGAGGGACACCTGGAGGAGTTGCCTGAGGAACCGGAACAGTGGTTAATGTCGGCGGAACCGTGTACGGCTGACATGGAGGACTGGAGCATGTCGCAGGAAGAGCTAGCCACGGCATTGGACGAGGAAAACCACGAGTGGATATGGAATTCTAGCTTTCTAACCACGACGGAAACACAGACTGAAGACATAACTGCCCTGTTGCATGACCAGGTACGTAGGCAGTCGTTGTCAACGCTATTTTTATTTCGCCATTGAACAATGCTCGTCAATCATCTGATTTTCTATATTGGTTCTTGCAGATTGTGTACTCCGAGGACGAGGAAGTAGCGTGCACTAACTTCACCCGAGACTTTTATCGACTAGTCAGCTTTACGTCCGGAAGTACGCGAAGCTTACACTCACCAGTAGCCGCTGGCGGCTGTGCTGGCGAAGGTGATGGCACGGATTTGAGCACAAGTGACTCAAAGGACACGAGTAGCAGTACGTTGGAAGCCGGCAAACGCCACTTCAAGGATGGCAACTGCAGTGATAGCAGCGATGAAGACGCCAACGAGCGCTTGTCCCATAGTCCAACACCGAGCGAAGGTGGACGGGCACAGGTGCTTAGTTGTTCTTCTAGCGAATCGAGCGACGCGTTAACGGAGAAATTACAACTTCCGGCATCATCGTCGCTGTCGTGCAGCGCTAACACCACCGTGGATGAGGAGGAAGTTGTCGTCCGAGAGCAACCGTCGCCGGTGAAAGGTGTCAAATCTGTTCCACAGTCGCCAAATCGTCGTGTGACGGGTAAAACGCCCCAAGAGTCTGTTGTTGTTGGAGGAGCTGCCTCGAACAAGCCTCCATTACCGCTCAACACAGCTGATCTACTGCAAGACGTGCTGATCACGTGTCAGAAAATGAACGGAAAGGCAGTCTCGAAGCCAGATAGCTCACCAACTGCTCGATCCTCATCACCGCTTGCCTCATCGACCTGGCGAAGAAGCACCGGCTGGCGACGAGTACATCGTGGAAATGGTGTCCATGTAAGCATGAATGAAACGGAAGTATGATTAAAATAAACTAAGCTACAACTTTGTTTTCCAGGAAACGCAAATCCCTGTTCCAATCGTTGCAAAGGATCGTTTAAAGTCGCCGCCACCAGTACCGATCCGCCGGACATACGCAAGCTAGTTGTTTTTTTATGTATGTGAGGAATGAATTTTCGCACATTTAAGGAGGGTATAAACTGGTCTAAACTCGGTGTGGTGCTTGCTCTCCCAAAGTTCCATATATACCCAAGACTTGCAAATAACGTTGAACTAATCGGGTTAAGCAAAGCAACGCGTAACACAATTTTGCACGGGCACGGGTTGTTTTACGTTTTTTTTTTTGTAAAACGAAGGAAGCAACCGAGCAACTCTTAAGTACAGTGAATTGCAAAAAACAAACACATCCATTCAACCACACAGGCATACTTCTTATATAAAAATATGCAGATATACACAAAGCCATGTAACACCCTGAAGATATGGAACATGAATTAACAAGACAGACTAACAGCATAAGGTAGTGGTATTTACCTACGTTAATGATCCCTCAAAATAGTGCGTTGTAATGGATGTGGAAAAAACACTCAAGAATAAATAAGTGAAAAATAGCGTTTAAGATAACAACTTTTGTGATAATACGTTTAAAACATAACTAGAAGAGGAAAAGATTGTGGAAAACTAGCGCAACCTCTCGAATCAGCAACTGAACTGAACCGTACTGTATGGCGGAAAAAAGCAGGTCACACTGATACACATACTGCCAGCAAATAATGTTTCACCTCATACACAAATTGGCGTATACAGTTAACTATATATTCTATATTGGTAATAGATGCGATGTCGGCGATGGATGTGGAACTGTTGGACAATAAGAATTTTTGCACCACTTTTTCGCCCCAAAACGAGGCGATTAAATACACAGTATCGTGATCAAACACACCCAACAAGAGAACGAAAACAAACACACTCACGCACGAAAAGCTGGTCTTCGCTCCAGAGTAGAAGCGAAACGAGTCTATACACGAACGGTTGTGACTGAAAGCGAATCAAGCCAAGGAAATGAGGTTTCCCGAGTTTCTAATGCAAAAGAACGGCCGCGGCAACATTGTGCGCAACACACGAGAATGGAATACTATTGTTCCAACTATGGGTAACAGACAATACAATGATGCTACACATTTTCCTGAGTGCTCTCCAAAAGCAGTATGGATAATTCAGTTTAGGTTTCAGTGAAAAGTGTGTTAAATTTCCTGCAACATATGCTGACAACGATTCTAGTTGACGTTTATTATTTCCTAACATTTCGATTGCTACAATTTTAGATGAAGGAGGCTACTGTCATTGCTTCGCTTGATTCCATGCATAAATCCAAACTTACCGCATCTGTTTGCTGAACATTTTTCTTTCGCAATTATGCAACTTAAATTTTGCCAAAATCGCATAACGCAGAGGTTGTTTTGGAATACTTTATTGGTTGCTAAGAATGGAATGAAATGAACAAACTATTTCTTTTACATTTAACAGGAAAAACCTTATTTTCGCAATCATTGCTCTCACAACTGCTTCTTATGGTGGGAGTTCCTTAACATTATCGATTGTTGTCGAAAGACAACATGCTCGCTTCGTATAGTGTTACCGAGAGTGTATTTATTGCAAAACCATGGCATGTGGTATGCTAACATTACTATCGTCTTTTCACTTCATATCCTATCGCTGTTCTATACTTAATAGTGGCGATGATTTATTGTGCAAGTTTGCTTAGCGAAAATCAAAATAGAAATCAATATTAAAAAACTACAGAATGGTCAGTTGAAGATTGTAAAACGGCAGATTGGGATTGGGTAATATCAAAAATCACATGAAAGGTACAAAAATTGAATGGAAAATGTCGCCGACAGCAGACAGGTTAGGGAACGAATGGTTTTGCAACGAACGGTCGAATAGATTGATTATCGCGTTAAAGAAGGGTTACAGAAAGGTTATTGTATTAGCATTGAACCAAAAGCAAATTCCTCTACCATTTAATCTACAGTCACGAATGCGTTATCGAGTATCGTTATAACACTTGTTCTAAGTAGTCACGCAACCTCACATATGTTCCCACAACCACGTCTCTGGTCCGGGGACTATATTTTACTGTGTCTCCTAGATCATAACTATACGCTACTATGCATGTATGTCGTTGTAGGGAAAAGTGTCGTTCAAAACGGTGTAGGAAAGTGGTGTTCGCAAAACGAAGATCGTCAACAACCAATCAGCAGCATAGGTCACTGAAAAAAAGAAATCAGAAATTCGCAATGCATTTCTACTTCGTTGCGAGCGAAGTAAACTTTTCAAAATATCATCAATCGTTCATGCACACATCATAATGGTGCATTTAGACATGCACGGGTAGTGCGCGAGACGGAGGGAAGCGCTTTTCTCGCGTCCGTAGAGTGTACATTAAACATAATTTCTTTTTGTATACATACTAAACGTTGAAACCGTACTGAGACGCCGCAATGCATTATACACTATTTACTTTTGTAATAGTTTCATATTTAAGTACACGTTCGAAGGTCTACTACTATTTATATTCAACTCTAAAACATGCCACAACCAACAGTAGGACCTAGGCAGTAGAATTGATTGGGCATGATGGAGAAGGTGCAGAATTTTCAAGCAAAAAGTCGAATAAAATGTCTACAAAAAAAAGCAAAAATCTAGAATGGCCTTCGCCGACCGAAGAAAGTGTAGGGTTTGTGAAAAATTTCATGATAGTCATATTAAAACCTTTTCAAACTAATCAAACCAATTGCTTTGCTGGGTTTCCTGACTAAATTATTCATGATGACATATGCCTCTTACATTCCATTACAATCCAACTGATAATCTGTAATCGCTTAGATTGTTTTTGTTCGAGGATTATTAATTTATGTTTAAATCTATTGACAAATCGCTACATCAAAGAGTACGGCAGTACGAGACAAAATAATAATAATGTAAAAATGCCATATATGTTTATAATTTTTGTAATTATTTAATGAATTCACGTTAAACCTTTTCTTGAATCTGTCTCGGCCATGTTAGGTAATAATTTGAAAATTTTCGAATAAAATCAATAAAAATATTTGTTCACAATAAAAAACCAAAAACGGTAGTTCAAAAAGTACTAACTCAATAATGTTCAATCAAAATATTTTAATTTGTTTTAGGCAAATGAAAGCGTTTGTGTTACCAACGATACATTTTAAATTCTTTTAGTTGTAAAATTCATAAGCAGCTCCTATAGAAATGCATCCTACATTTATAAACAAAATTTAGTTTTCGATATGGCCTCCATGAATCGTTGAAAATCGTATGCAATGCTATATCCATGAAAACTTGCACGTTAACGTTGTATACAGCCTCCGACAAAATCGTTAGCAAGTGCGTTCAAGTGCTTGCAACATCAAAATACTGAACATAATGTAATTTCCGAAATCCGTTCAGATGGAATGCAGGCAAATTGTTGAGCTTGGCATGGAAAATAAATATTTAACAATTTCAAGTGAAACGATTCAACTAACTCCGTACGTTAAAACAATTGTAAGGCATCATGTACAGACCGCGGATCAATGTTATTTTTGGTGTAAATTATTTACTTAGACTAGGCTCATTATTATTTTATTGCAATTTCGTAAATTGCAATTTAAAAATGATGTTTGGGTATTAAATATTGATACGGAAAGTACTCAAAATTAAACAAAACACTTTAGCCCGTTACATGCAAAAATTTACGATACATCGATTAGAAACATCTTTTAAGACAATCAGTGCTTTTCAGACCTTACAATTACTTGTAAGACGATAAAAAAGATACAGCATTTTATTTTAATTGATCATACTTTTATTATAGAATACTTCTTCAACAATAGCTGGTGTTTAATTTTAATAAAATTCAAAAATTCTCTGTTCGAAGGAATGAAGGCATTTCACTTATTATTTTAATATATTATTAAACATCGCAATAGCGGTTTACATTCGTGCAGAGCATCTGGTAATAAACGACCTATTAGACTATTAGAGCGTATCCATCTACAGACAGTAAAGAGATACCGAGATTCAAATACCCATGAAATCGTGAACCCTTTTGGCGAGGGTATATTAATCATAATTCCTGCTTCGAACGTAGGGTCAATATTGTTCAAATTTACTCTTTCGAATCGCCTCCAGACAGGAACGAACCTAGAAACACTCAACAAAACTGGGTCAATTTATAATATATCGTGTGACTTTGCAAAGAACACAGCGACGACGTATGTTTCCGGTTGAAAAAAAAAACAGTGATAGATAGATGTATTGGATTTGGAAGCTAATCAATTGGCTTTTGCTTCATTGATTGATGAGTTCAATAACTGAAGAAAGTAAAGGGGAGCGACAGAAAAGGGAAAGATAATAGCAAGAAATGAAATGGCATTCAGCAAAATCGTCCTACACAAAGCCGGTTAATAATCGTCCTTGAGCGTTGAGTGGACTCATCGTAGCCGTACCCGGGAACCCTGTCAACCGGTTCCCCACGTAAGTGCGAAGGATGGATACCTCGCACCCCGCAGCGGCTCAACCGAAAGGATGTCTTTTCGAAGTTTAAGGGCACATTCAACCGGAGTCGGTGGCGTTGCATTACAACAGTTCTTGAAGTCGGTACGGTCACGGCGGTGGCGAATGGGAATGTGCGTTTGCTTAAGACGCTCTCGTTTAATCTTCGGTCGGTTAACAGGATGTACCGAGAATCAGGGTCGGATCTCGTGTTTCTGTCACACGACATCACCAGTGACGGAAACTGCGACAACCGAACACCGACCCGTGAAAGTATGCCAACAGGCTGAAAAACACGGCAGCCGTCCCGCTTGCTTATCATATGGATGGTTTAACAGGTTGACATGCGAGCCAAACGGAGCTTCGCTAATCAAGAACCAACCGTCGACCTTCGTGGGTTGGTTAAGGACTCCGCTACGCGAGCAGATCCAAGGAGCAGTTTCTTTCGCGTACGAACACAAGCACACCACATGCGTGTTTTCTTGGTATTTCACATCGCTTCATACTGTAATGGCACGTTTTAGCAACCACCTTCAGCCGGATTCGTTGGTAACGTGAAATGTGCTTGGGAATGGAAACCTATTATGCTTAAAATACATGTATCCATTTCAAGTGCGGGTTCAAGGTATTACGCGGTGGAAGTCGACGCGGAGGAAACAACGATTAGGTAAATCAAATTAAACATGCACTGCTCTGGCATGTTGCTCTCCGAGTTTAACTCCGCTTGTTATGCGGAGAATTTTCTGTTTTTTTTTTCATATCGACATAATGACATCGTTTTTTTATGGAATAATACCAGACAGCAAAAGATACGAAATCCATGCTGGGAACCACGGAAACCACACAGCAGTAATTAAGTAACACAAGCTTTCAGTGACTAATTTTCATTGTGGTTGTTGAGTTTCAAGTGTTTACAGTTTATTCTGCAGGATCATTTATAATCAAGAATACAATCAATCACTTAAAAATTAAAACCATCAAAATTGGATTTCCTGTCGTGTTACAAATTGGTATACCATATCCTGTCATTTACTTTAACACATTCTTACTTAATTTTTTCTGCTTAACTAACTTTCCTACTTAATTAACTAATTTTCCTACTGAATTATCTAATTTTCTTACTTAATTAACAATTCTTACTTAATTTTATTCTTGATCAATACGGCCAGGTCATCACTATAATAAAAAAATAAATAAATAAATTCTACCGCATTCGGTACTTTCTTTTCAAATTGAATCTGTAGTTTACTGGATATTGTTTATAAACAAAAACTTGCCTTTTTTATAGAAGCCCTTTTTTTCTTTTACTTACAAACTCGAACCTTCTAATCAATTGAGGTAGTTTGCGTGATGAATGTTTAGTAATTTCCGAGGTTTGATTTATTTTTTCATAACATAATTTACCCTTAATATTGTATGCACCACGTACACCTTATAAGGTGCACTCTTTAGTACTATATTTTCACAATAAAGGCGCTGAACATATAGAAAAACTGAAACCAATAAATGTGATTAGGAATCAAAACTCTTGAGGTTCTTAGCTCCATGGCTATGTGAATTTCCGGAAATAATAAAACAGATTTGCATGCTTTAAAAAAGCGTACTACAACGCGTATTTCGTCCCAGTAATACCTTTTTCCACTAAAAATTTGTCTGACACGCTTGCAGAGCATATTTTATTTCTGATTACTCCGAGTTTTTCTATGACTTTGGCTTGATTTGGCTCTTGTAGATCGATGAAATCATCATCAGACGAATAATTTCCCGGTTCATGTCGAATGATTTCGCTCTAGCTCATGTACAGTGTATAAGTCTGGTTCTGTCGCAAGACCTAGAAAAGAAGCGAGAGGATCGGCAGACAAAAAGATATTCACCACACAAGGTATCTAGGCGAGCAGGAACCTAAAGCTAATGCTGAACATTTACCACATTGTCAGAGACGACGGTCTTATTTGATTTTTGCTCCTTTACCACTATCACTGCCACCTCATCCCGGCAATAGTAAAATAATGCACTTTATTACTCCTCCAATTACAGTGTCTACATTCATCAAACACCCAAATACTCTCATCTTATTCAACTGAGAAGGCGAGTGTTACAATAATAGCATTTTTAAAGACATATTTAATGTTATAAATTTGATCCATTACTCGCAGGGATGTTTTTTTTCACTTCCATTTCCTTACAAAATGTTCAAAAGGTTTTTACGATTTTACCATTTCACCATACTTTTATCTTTTTTCACGCGTTTAACCTTAACGCAGATAGAACGTACTCCATGGCAAATAAAAAACTTTTCAAAACGGTTCATTTATCAAGGGAATCAAAACTGCGCGTTCGACCGCTTGACTAAGGTGACTTCGTAAAAGATTAATGGAAGGGTTCACCAAAGAGATTAAGGCGCACATTTTATGGGGGTTTCAATGGGTTTATTTTTTTCGTGCCGGGATAAAACAATATTTCGGAGTGGTTTGTAGTTTAACAATGGACGCGGTTTTGTTTAACGTAAGCCGCCACAAATAAAACATGTCTATTTTATCACAATACCAAAACATAAATCATCTAAAGAGAAATAACTTTTACGTGATGGATCTTTAAGGCAGAACAGGTTGTTGCATGTCAATTTTTTACACAATGTTCTATGAAATCAATGTTACTTTGATTAATTTTTTTAAATTGATTGTGCTTCAATCTTATAACGACCTCAAAAAGGTTAAGATCTGCTGCAAGAGGTAAGCACCTGACTTACCTTGATATACTTATTACATTTACATCTACTCAAGAGACTCACTTATTATGCTCAATCGCATATGTTTATTTTAACAATGGAGTTTGTTTTTTTTAAAGAAATTTTCCATTGTGTTCGCAGTCTGGGAGGGCAAATCAATATTCGTTTATTGAAGATTGTATGTTGCCATTAGTTTTCCCTGCTTCGGAAGGTAGCACCAAAACCACACTTTGGTTCAAATGGAGCTGGCCATAAGCATGTTCCAGAAGTATCCTGAAACATAATGATCTAGACTCACTAGTTGGTTCAAAGACCGCGATGTTCTGGGTACTGAGAAAGTGAAAAATTATAAATGTGAATGACTGTAAGGGCTTTTTGAACTTTTCGTCAGTGCCACCACTTCGTTAAGAGTAATATTATCATTGCGATACTTCCGTCCTTTTCAAACCTGTGTTGAAGTAAAAGGTGAGACTTATCAATATCATCATATGTGCAAGGAAATATTATCTATTGCTAGGGAGGTGCAGAGAGCTATTACCAAAAGAGGAAGTCAAAAAAAATTCAGAATAGGTAGACCGGTACGAGCTACTTGGAATGCTCAACCATCTGGAATGCTCAAAGAAGACAAATGTCAAAAAAAAAATTTCATTAGCGCGCATTGCTGTCGTCTTGGTCTTCGTTTACGGTTTGTTTGCCGCTATCACTAATCCACCAACCAGGGAATATCATTCAACGTGCCAGTATTCTTTCACGAGCTCTTTAACGTAATAATTGTTCCCTGTTAGATATTTGATAGTCAAAATTAGTCCTGAATTTGATAGTTAGTTTTTGACATGAATGGAGAATCGAAGACGTATTTGACTAATTACGTTGACAATTTCTAAACTTAATTCACATCATTTGATAGGTATAGCTGCGCTTGAAAGTGCATGATGCAGAAAATTCGATACATACGGTACGCGGAAAGCTAGAAGCATTGGATAGAATCCTGTATTATTTCGACACTGGTGGTGTGTGATCGGTGTACTAATCCATTTCACCATGTTTGACGCTATACTGGAAATATTTGTCAGTTTGCTTTTCGTGTTCTTCTTCTTATCCTTGAAAAATAACGAAGTAAGATTCGGTTTCCTTCGCATCGATAAATACTAAATCTACTCGAACCGAACTTCAGACTCATCTATCTTAGGCTGTTCAATTGTCGTGGACCACATGCACAACATAGTCAACGTCGTCTACCTACAACAACGACCAAAAAGGAGAGCAGACCTAATGCTAATTAATGATATTCTTTTCTTTACAGCGATCATATTGCGTTATCGGGTGCGTGAGCACACACTTATTCAGCCACAGAAATTACACACGTACTATACTGGTCGGGTGGGGATTCCGATTGTAGATGGGTTGTTAGTTCGGGTCCCCTCAGTCCGCAGTCCCCTCTGTCCCTTCTGTGGCTGAGGACTGTGGAATTCCACACTACCCTGTCCATGGTAGCAGATTTCCCCCCTCCGTATAAAAAAACAAAAACTGTTCGACACATTAATACAATGTACTAAACCATTGTTACAGTGGATCATATCAAGTGTCATTGTTAAACAACTTCTCGTTGAGACAGTTCCAGGACCACACGCAACAAAATCAACGCATGGTTTTTTGATCAGTTTTACCTCTCTAATTCCTGTACTAGCACTTCTGTTACCACACGTAGGCACATGTAAACGATCCGAATGTGGTTTCCTAACCTGATGTTTTTGGTTTTGCTTCATTCTCGATTGCTTGGCTTTGGTTTCCTATCTTTCGAGAGCGTTCGTGTAACTTCTCCAAATATTCCTTGCATTCGTTTGTAGATGCAGTAGTGTGACCGGTTGTTGGCGCGCGATTCTCGAAAGAGGAAGAATCGTTGGTGAACTGACAGAATTGTACTTTTCGGACAAGCAAGGGCAGAGTTACCGATGCCAAGAGTAATTTCGACCAGAGATGATTGGCTCAATTGCGTGATTTGTGTTCTTGGTACAGTTTGCAGTAGTGTGATGTGCGAATTTGCTTTTCTAATTTTGTTCATCACTTTAATATTTTAATAATTTAGTTTAAAGTGTAATATTAAATATAATATTTTACACAAGGTGCTCCAAAGGGCGCTGCTGCAAGGGGAGCTGATGCCGAATCTTTAACCTGAATTTGAAATAGAACCACCTTTGAAATATATGTCTATCTTGTTCTTCTTGAATTTCACTTCTATCATGTGACTTTAGCTCTAGCAAAGTTTGAATGAATGAAACGGACATCAGGTTTCTAATGCAAGTTTGTATATTGATAGATAACCTATAAAAAAACATATGTATCTATAAAAAATAAATATACAGAGCATACATATGTATTCATTTCAAAAACAGGTAAAACAACATTTAATGTACATAAATTGACCTATTGACTGTTTAACATAAGTCGTACCCTTTCTTTCAAACTCTTTCAGATTTTGTGCTACAATCACTTCTCTTGTCAATGAGTTAACACACGAATGGCTTAAACACACGAATAGCTTTGAAGAACAAGCAGTTTTGGGGCATTCGCGGAAAGATACCTAGGATTTCTTGGTTCATCTGATCTAAGAGTATTGATGAACTTAGTTTCCCCTTACTATTCTTAACCCTTATCTTTTGCATGGGCATATCCTGGTTCTAGTATCTGAATTGTTTGTTACATTATTTTCTCTTCTTCTGAATATCGTCCTAATCGATCATATCCGTCGTGTTGCCAGCTTACAACTCTTTTTATTAACACCGATTGATGATTGTCGCTAGCGGGAGACAAGTTAGATGTTGCTACCGAACTAGAAGTTTTTTTAGAAATTCCGTATAGATTGAACACAATTTTGGCTTCGAAATCGAAAAAATCGAAATCAAAAATCGAATCTAACGTAATTGAAGCTACAAATCGAGATTTTAATAAAAAGGGACCGGTGGTGCTTTTGATAACGAATAGAGCAAAGGATTCAGGGAACATCACAATTGTTAAGGTAGGAGATAAAGGAGGTAGGAGATAAATGAAGACTGGACATCAGATAAATAGCAACAGGCCTTTCTTTTTACCTTTAAATTTAATTTTACCCTTATTTAAATAATTGGCACGTCCACTCAGTCAAGCTTCGATTCACTTTAAACAGTATCGACTAAAGCGTATCGCCATACTTTTTTAATGGGTTAAAATAAAAAGGATTATAGACAATTACCACGCATATAAAGTCAAAGCAAGATATGAGATACAGAGAAATCAGGATAAGAGAAAAATGCTAGAACAACATAACATTAGCGTAACGAAAAAATATAGATTTTTAAACAAATAGCAGGAAATTTAACACATTGCCTGGAGAGAAACTTTAATATGCTACCATAATACTGAAGATAAAATAAATTTTCTGGAAAGCTATGGGCATAATACAGTAAAGATCACAAAACATAAATTTAAATCATGAGCAGTAACACTAAATATAAGTTTCAATATAAGCTTATCAAAATAGACAAAAACGCGTATGTTTTCCTATCTTCAATGATGCATGTTATACAATACCTGTGTTTGGGTATTGAATTCCCTGAAAGTCTCTTCAATCACGTCTTGTGCGAAATCATTCAACGATGAAGAACCGTCAAGTAGTAACAATTAATCCTTTGAAGGAGTTTTAGCGCTAAATAATTAGCTTGAACAGAGTGTACCCACACGTACAAACCGCCAGACCACTTTCACACCACACTGACGCGCTTTTTATGACAGTGATTAATTACCTACTTCATAAGACATTTCGCAGGCACGCACCATCGATAAGCGATGGTTTCTCGGGTCAGAACCAAACGAACACGGTCGGTCGATTCGATGAATTTGATTAGCATTGTGTTTCGCATCGCTTAAATGACCGCTGGTAGCTTGAAAGCCTCCATGAGAGCAATGATAAAGTTCAGTTCCATGTTGCTGTGATGGTTTGACGAAGACGGTAGGAAGAAGCGAAACACATGAGCGAATGGGAAAAATATCACGCACAGAAAATGCTATTTTCAAAGCAGCTATATGAGCTAGGGAGCGGAAGACGGCAACGAGGAAGGCGTCGGAAAGAGCGCCGAGTGATGATATCGATTTCCTAATTTTATTCCTTTTTTAACCTCCAGTTAACGACGCTGCTGTGGGTAGAGAAATGTGCGTCTATGAGATGCTGTACGATGGAAAGTGTCTTGCTTGAGCTAAGTAATCTAAGCCGGAGGCTTTTTATGAGGAGGACTGAGATAATTATTGTCAACCGTGAAGGCTTTATCGTTACACGATATTCGATTGTAGCGGAGGAAAACAAGGAAAATCGATTTAATTCGTTAATTCTCGGTGTCGACGATCCGTGCACTTTGCTTGATGGAGATTCCTAATCAATGGATTTTATGAACGTGTGCAATGTTAAAAGCTTATGGCGGTTAACAATTTCTTCACGGGTTTGGCCGTTTTCGTTGCGTTTTCATCATACGGGAAGATCTTTAATTAGAACGCAAGGAAACCATCACGCGAAAACACATCATATACATATAAATATAGCCGATATACGATATAACTCTTTGAACATTGGACTCTTTCAACTATATAACTTGAATGCGTGTTTTGCATCAGGTGCAACTTCTACACGTATCAAATAATATCAAATCTCTTACTGTACAATCATAATACACGGATACGTACGTACGAAATCAACAGGTGATCCGGTTCGGTGGTGTTTTAGTAGTAACAACGATTCTGTCACATCTAAATCAGTAGAACAATCTCTTGACCTCTGAACATTGAAATCCTACAAAGCACATGAGAAAAATCCGAGAATTACAATGTGAATTTGTGGAGTGATGGGTGTTGTTTTATTAGCAGTTCTATTGTTTTCGCAACTGCATCAATAAAACAATCCTTTTTCTATGCTAAGAAGAATGAAAAATACTTCATGCGCAAATATTGAACATTTTGTTTCGATAAAGATAAAAATAATATAATGATAATGTTGATGGTTACAAATATTGAAGTATAATAAGAATAAAAGTAAATTTTTAAATGATATGCTTTTCACAATGGACGAACATATGATTAGTTTATAAACAAACAGCTAATGGCAAAGTCAAAATTCAAGAAATGCGTTTCATAACTGGAATTTCTCTTAGTTTTCGAGATATTTTAAATTACCATTAAATAAATACGAACAATCAGGAAAGGACAGCTTAAAAACACTTCTTGTATATTTTTACTGTTACTGTTACTGTGATCATTATCGTTATTAAAAATTGTCTCCACCATAAAACAACTACAGCAAATTATCTCCACTACACCTAAAATTATCCATTATTTCCACAAAAATATTAAAAACACAATATCGACCATTTGGAGTGCAAATATCACCAAACACTACCGGTCACATTAGCACAAAAAACTTTTGATCCACAGTTGGGTCACAGTTTTGAAAATGGCCATAAAGAGCCGTGAATGCGCGAAAGAGTTTCGCACGAGTACTTAAAATTAGGCTCTTTTGCATCGTACCTTCGGAAAATACGTTACGAAAATCGCATTTCTCGGAGTCTCGTATAACAAAACGGTTCGATGGACATCTTTCTGTTACTCAGAAGCCAAAAACCCGTTTCAAAAAGCCATGTCCGCAAGGTTTACGACAAAAAGTAAAAGAAACCACACTTCTGTGTAATGGACGACGAAACCTATGTGAAGGTCTGTCAGATCCCAGGAAACCTCTATGTAACTGTCAAAGATAAGCGTGATGCTTGAGAACCTCTAGGTACAACAAATTACAAAATATAACAAGAAGTTATTAATTTGGCAAGTGATTTGTAATTTAAGAGAACTGGGCATACCTTTCGTTGGCTTTGGCTTTCTTTGGCAACACGAATGGACAGGTGTCGATGTTGTTTCGTAAAATAAATATCCTTCAAATACTCTAGAGCTGTGCCAAATTAAAAAGCAAATCTGAGACAGTTTAAAGAAGCAGCTGTATTTCCTAAATACTTCAACTACTGGTGAAAATAGAAAAAACTATATTTTTTTGTGAGCAGATTTTAAACGAAGCACCATTTTGCCCTAACCACTCAAAAATGTTTTGTTTTAAAGCGTCTTTCGAAGAGATTTTGAAATTATCAAATGGAAGTGTTTGCCGCAACTGAATCATTTCAACTATTAGAATGCGAGTGATAACAATGACCAATTAAAAACGAAATTGTTATAGGAAATGTACCATGGAATAGCTCCAACTGGTTGCATGATTTTTATTTACTCTGTACGATATAAATGCTTCTTGTTAGTGGCTTTTCTGTTCCGTTGAATAGCACTTTTTGGAATCAAAATCACCATTTCTATGACTCATATCTGAGTGGATTAAAAGCTTTATCGATAAACCTCATACAACATTTCATTATTTATTCATCTATCCAGCGCACATAACCAAATGTAGCATACTGGAAATGAGACTTTAAAAAATATTGGTTAAACGGGTAATAGACAACAAAAATGTTTTTTAAATGTTCTTCCGTAGCATCCGCTACATTTCTGGGGTAAACATGGTAATTAATCATTTACGGGATTGTTAAGTGATTCCGAATTACTGCATCCATTGGTGTTTGCTACGATCTACTCCGTTCCATTGTATTGTACTGAATAAATCACTCGAGCATTCACCACAATGGTTTCCAGCAATAATGGATAGATCGTAACACTCTGTGACAGTTAATAATGGCAATGATGAATTTGTCCACCGACCAAAACACAAGCACCAGGTGCACCGAGCAAACGAGCCGACTCCATCCAACAGCACAATAGCTGCTCGCTCGGCTTAGAATCTAATCCGGTTTAGCATAATCAACGCACGTGGCAATTAATTTAAATTTTCCATTTTCAAATTACCCCACCCGAACCGGACCGATCGAGATCGGGCCACATGGTTCGTAGAATCATAAATTATCTAATTTATACTATCCCCTCCTTTGTACCGGATTGCTTTCACGGTAACATCACCAACCAAAACCTCCTCCAATAGCATACAAGCGCTTCTACGCTACAGTACACGGTGCACTACAGGCAGAGGGATCCCAAGATGCGAGTTCCACACTGGCGGCCTATGTTGGTTTGGTTAAACATGTAAAACCGGTGGTTCTCACTGGTTCCCGCCCCGCCATCGGCCTTCGAGGCGTGTTGTCGAACTGGCTGGGCAGCAGTATACAGAAGTTTACAAGATTTACGGTGTTTATTTCGTTTTCTCTGCAATATCGGTACCACAAGCCGTGCAGGGTCTCCCCAAAAGGGTCACCTGACGTGTTCTTCCCGGATTCTTTTACTTCGTGCCAATGCAGCAGCGCAGCGCCAAACGACGGAAAGCATGGAAAGAATTGGAAAGCAAAACAAACCATTCTACATCTCACCATTATTGCCATCGATTTGACAAGAATGGGTTCGCACTTTGGCATGGGGTTAAACAGTTTACCATCCATTCTACACGCCTTGTAGTAGACCGAATTTCTTTTACCTTTCACTCGCGCCTAGTTAAAGGTGGCAGCTTTGGTGAAAGAGAGCAAAATCAGTCAATCCTGGCCATACCTGACGCAAACAATTTGATTGAGGGAGAGTGCACGAGCAATGACTTAAAGGTAAGTTTGAGGCAACAATGTCAACACGCTGACGTTGAACGAACAACGGTGCTCCATTTATGATTTATGCGCGAGTACGGTGAACGATCTTTCAAACTTTGCCATCGTAAAATGATGATAAAAGAGCAACACGTGGTGTTTTGTACCTAGCGAACGTTCGCGCAGCGTGCTGTGTGGAGCGTATTGCGTATGTAAATGAGTTTCGTGAACGGTGTCCTTGTGTGCTCGGTTCATTTGAAGGGAGTCGTCGAGCTCAATTGCTGTGTGTGATTGATATTACATCATGAACCAACTTTGTGCTGTTGTAAATGATGTACATTTTGCTCAAAAGCAACGAGCGCTTTTATAAAAATGTACAGGCTGAATGTATACAAAATGTAGATTGCATACACA
Source organism: Anopheles farauti (assembly GCA_000473445.2). Lineage (NCBI taxonomy): Eukaryota > Metazoa > Arthropoda > Insecta > Diptera > Culicidae > Anopheles > Anopheles farauti. Next base: position 12,721,962 of record KI915044.1, read on the forward strand.
CATCATAATTCTCGTACTGATTACTACGAATATTAAAACAATCATGTAACATTTGTCACATTTGTGCCACACGTGACGTACCTAAAGTTCACTTGACCATGTTTCGATTATTTCGTATCCGGTTCGGTGTTTGAAATAAAGTAACCTACCAGTAACGTTTTGACGTTGTGTGAGCACAACATTTGGCGATCGGTAGCACAAAAACATAACATATATATACGCTTCATTACGCCTTGTTTGCAGTTTATGCTTTACTGTCATTGCTAAAATAATACAACTAAAGCACATGGTGCGGAATGATGATCTGTTTTATTGAAATACCTGTGAAGCACAATTCAATGAGGTGAATAATGACAGTATTGATCGCCCGAAAACTTATTTCCCGCATGAATACACACACCACGGTCGATATTGTGGCCCCTTATAATACTCTTTGCTAATTTGTCGAATTCCATTAGCCGTTCTGGAACTGGCAGTAACCGGCAGTAAATACAATGTACGTTTCTCGTGATGGCAATTTGCGTTCCTCTTGTTCCATGTGATGGTTTGTTTACGTGAATATATACCAAATACCTAGTCTACCTTTAAGCATTTATTAAGGGAAAATAACTTAGTTCGCAAGTTATTTAACTATTATTTCTTTCATTAATATTTTCGATTAAAAATTACACGCGCTGAAGTTTTCAACAGAGACAATTTCAACATCAGCTTTAAGTAATAACAATCAGTCATGTAATTTTTACATCAAATTTAAACAAAATAGAGTAGACAGGCTCATTTTGTTTGCTAAAAACATAACTGAGCTACCAAGCATCCTACCAAAACGGGAGAGTAATATAGGTAATTTTACGATACTTTTCTTCCTTTCCTTGCTTGTCCCGTTAAATGGCGAATATGTTTTTCAGCAGAAATTTTCCAATTAACTGTTGTTACCACTGTGAGAACACTGTAAGCCGTGCCTTTTAATCCCCAAAAGTTTTCAGTTTTACTTGAACCTGAGTTTTCATGTCAGGTAAACGCGCTTCGTTTAAAAACAAATGCATTACGCTTTTATTCCGCATTAGGTAAACCACTCATGAGAAACTTCTCTTCTGCTGGAGAGGTGTTTTGAATTTTGCAACGCGATGGTGCCCTAAATGTTTTGTTAATCGTTTGAGAATATGCTATAAATTTAAAAAAAAGGTAATATAATAATACATAGTCGTGACTTATCTTACACTTTTAATATGATATAATCTCACCGCTCATCTACGCTAAAACCAAGAGTAGAATTTATGAAAATTGCACTCGAACATTGTAGTCAGCGCAACGGAAACCACGAGCAGATCCGTGCCAAAACTATGACGACTTTGTTTTCTACCAACGTCAACTGGAAACTATTTTTAGGAACCCGCCATCCCCGACAGTACTGGTGAAGCATCCCATCCTGTCAGTCCCAGTCGGCAATGCTCCGCATGCCTGAAAGTTGTAGATTTCCGTTTATTATTTTTATAATAGTGAGTGCTTATGCGGGTTGTGCAAATCTAAACACCCACTCAGCCCATTGAAGAATCAGAATAGATACCCTCGAAGGAAGCGCCCGCGTCTGCTGGAGAAGCTACCATCCGTCCAAGCGGTTACGGATGATTTATTTTCGGCAGGAATCTACGCTCGCTTCTTTTCCTCGTTATCTGTTCGCACATTGGCCGGTTGTACAATGTTGGGTAATGGTAAAAGAATTAATTTTTACCGGATTTTACTTTCCACTCCGCTCACCTTTCGCGTCCATACGACTGCGATGAGCGCTGGATGTGGAGCATTGGCTGTACATCGGCAAGTTCACAAGAATATTATAGGCTCTTTGAAGGTTGAATCAAATTGAACGCTGCATTGCAAAATATTTGATGAATTGTAAAAAAGAAATTACAAAGTTTTTTAGGACAGCTCTAAAGCGTTTGTTTCCATGGGTTCGTTGGTTCGTTTCACTGTGGGGTAAGATTACCAAGCCATGAGACGCCGTGATATTTTGCGAGAAAAGTTAGATAGAGGCTTATTCGTTCTAAATCATCCCACACAAACTCGAAAAGGCACTCAGTTCGCGATAGAGACAATCAAGATAAATCTGCGAAAAATACCGTTTTGATCTGAGAAAGTAAATTGCCGAACCTCTCTACTCTGCAGATAAACATAAGTTTATATGTGCGGTGCAGTTGTTTATATATTTACGCATGATACTTTATCAAATTACCATTGAAATTATTATTTTCTTGTATGTTGATCTATTTGATAGAAAAAAATCTACCCTTCAACTGATTTTCATTGAAAATGTATTCCACTGTATGCTCGAAAACTTTAAACGGTAAATTCCGGTAGCAAGGCCTAATTTAATGTAATAGTATTTTCCTGCATGAATTTACGATTTGAGTCAGGTTTACTATTTACGTTAAAATTCAATTAAATTGCTTAATGTTTCACATGATTTTGCGCTGGAGTATTAATGCTCCTATTGGTAGAATTCACTCGCTAAATAGATTTTTTAGAAAGCGTAAATGAAAACTATATTAATATAATTTTGATAATAGCATTTTAAATCTCACATGCAATTCTGAGCTGATTATTCAGAAATAAGACATTACGAGATGCATTGTAAATAATTATAATATTCATTTTTTTCTGAACAATCCCAACTCTCACAAATTTCTAATACAAAAACACCAAAAAATTATAACCTCCAATCAACCCTACTGCATTGCATGGACATATTTTTCACAGAAAAACCTGAAGCTCCGAGTACACTTGAGTTTCATTACCATATAGGCCTTTAAGCCGGTGGCATCAAAATCAAAATCTCGCATAAAATCCGCTCTGATTGCAAATGTGCTGTAATTTCCAACCACGTTCAAAGCGTTCCCTTCGGTGTCAACTCTTTCCGCGTCGCAGAATCTTTTCACGAGAAAACGTTCCTCCACAGTGGCGCCGAAAGTAAACGATACGCGATACGATAGCTTTACATCGGTGGAAAGGAAATATCAATCAATCCGTAAGAATTTGGTGCGCCATTCGCGCGGTGTATCTTACATTCTACCCACCATCACGGCCACCGAATGATGTTGTATCCTTTCCTTTGTGCAGTGTGCAATTGGAGTCACGGTTACTCGTACACCCGGCTTCCGATCGTTCGCCTGTCTTTGGTGTAGTTGGATACCCGCTCAGCGTGAGACGTGTGGGAGTGGAATTTTCCGACGTGCGAAAGAGCACCCGGTGGTGGATCAATCCACCGCTGCGGTAGCGCCGTGCCCGTGTCGATTGATGGGTGAGTTCGCCGATTTCCGAACCCTTTTTGTCCATGTGGATTCATTTTATGTGTTTCTTATGAAGCCAGGGAAAGCATAGCTTGCTATTCTACATCCCGCAGTTTGAATTTTTGTAAACATTTCCAGCACCGAACATAAACAGAGCGATAGAGTACGTGGATCGGGTTTCGGTTCCGGTGAACGATCGTCCACTTTACCCCGATGAAACATAAGTTGCACCTTTGCATTCAGTTCACTGATTCGTTTTTTTTTTTTTTATCTGTCTCTCTAGCGATGATGCCCTCCGTACGATTCCTTTCCGTTGTTTCGAATTCGTTTCACCAGCCTCAGACGCAAGCGCATCGCGATAGGATCCGCCGAGGAATGCCGCCCGAACGGCGCTCGAGCCCGACGACCAGCGCGAATCAACAACAGTTGACCGCGAGCATCGGTCCCGTAAGGATGGTAGCGCTTGCCGTGGCCGCGTCGGCTTCGCGAAACCCCTGCTGGAGAAAAGCCGCGGAAACTCGACCGTGAGATACGCGTACGTCGTCGCGTACCGTGAAGGCTGTGGTTTATTTTTCTTGTGGTTTCGTAATTTTCTGTTTTTCGTTCCATGCGTGTGTGGGCGATGTGTGATCTGTGGGGTTTTTTACGACTCTGCCATACGGAGATTTTCGGCGGGGAGGTGATTATCCATTATGAGTTATTGTGGTTTTTGCGTGCAGAGCGTGGTAAACTATTTTTGGAATTGCCTTCTCGCCACAACATCGTCTCGCTGGGAGGTTGTGCGAGAAAGTGTGATATAAAACGTGTGATGGGCAGTTGCCGAAAACGACATTGCCTGTGACATGGCAAAAAAAAACCCTTTCTACGAGGGGACGCGATGGTGCTTAAATTGTAATTAATCGTTAAGATTGTCACGATCGTTTCGTTTCCGTTTCGACTTGGCTTTGGTGGCCACGATAAGAGAACAAAAGAGCAATCCGAACTGTGTGCGGACGTGCGGATGTGCTGTCGTGAACGAAAGATGAAGGAAAGGTTTAAATCTCTGTGTGACTTGTTGCTTTTCCACCTGCCACCCGATCGGACCGGTCGGTCGGACGTTTTCGTGTTAGATGAAAAGACATCAAAGTCTTCGTGATTACCAACATTGTGCGGCTTTCGTAAGACGACAAAGTGAAACGAAGAAGTAAACAAAAAATGTGCAAATAATTTAATGAAATCGGTATACCAACGGAATCAATATTACACGAAGCATGGAAAGGGTGCTAAATTCCTAATTGATTTCTGTACAGCTCGTTTTATCACCGGACCATCAAAGTATTCATCCATTTTTGTCGAAGGTGGTGAGAATTCAAGCATCAATCAGTGTTATCGAAGCAACCGAATTTGCAGCCCATGCAAAAATTGTAGCTTGCGAAAACTGGCACTCATTAATCATGCATTCGAAGCACAGATCAAACACAAGCCACTCACTTTGGATCATAAAATGGATTGCGAGCTTCTTGTTTGCTCGCTCTTACTTCTTTGAAGAAAATCTTTTAATTTTTTCCATCTTCCAAGAACGTGTTCATGTAAAATTGTACACTTTTGTTAATTATCTTTACGGTAGCGTTCGACAGGACGTGTTTCGCTAAGTGTGGTAGGTGTTATGCTGCCTTTTGGTAGCCAAAGTTTGAGCTTTGTAGACCCGTACAATTTAATTTGTATCTGCTCAAAAATTGTTTTAAACAGTCTTTGGCTCATTATAAAAGATCTCATGATGCTTGTAATTTATGCATGTGGACTTTTTGTTTCGTGCGTTAGAATTATTGTCGGATCTTTGCAAAACTTATACAGGGTGATTTCGGAGATTTTGGGTTAAAATTTCAAATCATATGGGTCATATTGAAATCCTATTTATGGCTCTAATATCAAACTAAAACAGTTTTATGTTCTTCAATGTAAACAAAATTTTATCTGATGTAATTAGGTAAGGAACCTAAGAATTCATTCTGTAAATTGAGCAATCCAAATTTAACCTAAATCCGTTTGTCTACCAAAGTTATGTGCGCATATAAAACGATACAAAATTTATTAATTTATCTTGTCATTTGAACTAATCACTTTCAAACTAAATTTGGTAGATTCAGTAAAGGTTTAGCATCAGTTTTTAAATAAATGAAAAATAGTTGACACGTATTTTATAGTAATAATATTGTTTATGAACAATGCATATCAAAAGTAGTTTTTATGTTTACGTTGAAGCAAATCATGGCGGTAACAACAATACAAGAACATAATTTTATTAAAGAGCACCAAAAACTTGACCTAATTGAAGTTTGATGGTTGTTTAGTAAACAATTATTTAATTATCCAATTATCAAAGTATTTTTCATCACTTTTTGGTACTTTTACTTGTCACTGTGTTGTAGTTTTATGTTCTTTTTCTTTATGCAAAATTCTTTTAACTAAGTATTGTTATGTCGCAGAAAGATTTTCTCGTGACTCGCTTAGTGTTGTGGCTATTTTTCTCTCAAAAGCATTTACTGCCATTGGTACATCATCGCTGACCATTGGATTTTTTTGTTTGATAGTTACAGCTTATAGATCAGAACGGATCTGAATATTCTGGATCTATCAAATACACTACGTGATCTTCTTACCGAAACTATATGGCTTGGCTGAAACTATTCCGCATTATTTGGCTATGACAAGGCATAACTGAAGTATACGTTACCTGAAGTTTAGGATTAATGTAATGTAACCACTCGGCAGCCGCAATACGATGTTAAAAAAAGGAGTATTCCTCTCATGTTTGCCGTTGGAGTAGTTTGCATTGGAGCTCGCAAGCGAACCAACGGCTTTTACGTTTCTTAGATTCAGCTAACGTTCTATTTGCTATCGCTTTAATTTCACGAAGCGAAATGATTTTGCTGTGTTACTCCAACACAAGTGTTTTGCATGTTTTTCTTATGTTTGTGCAGAACCTTCATAATTCAGCCAACTCAAAAATGTGACTGTTTAACTAACAAGTTGCTTCATCTAGTTAATTAGTCAAACGTCTACCAAACATTCGATCACTACTGTCAGTACTTTTCTTTCTAATGACATAGGGAAAAAATAAATACATTATACGGTACAAATGTTGCCATTTCCTAATTGAAGAGAAAAAGATAGTCTAACAATTCAGTCAGTACAATACATAAACATGGCAGCGGATCAAATTAAAAACTATATAAAAAGCAGTCGTTACTGATAGAAATTTCTACACTATGCTACACTTAGCTACTCTGTGAGCCAGCTTTCTAGTGTTAGTATTTTGCCATTTCGTCCTGTGTGTTTGACGGGGTGAGTCCATTTGCGATTGTGTTTATTTGTATACGAATTTTATTTTCAACGAAGAAAAAAAATCACATCGTTTTAATTATTTTTCCCACACACAAGTACAGCTATGTAAATAGTCAAGTGTGTGAATGTAGCGCTTCAACTGGCCACAACGTGCAAGCGCCGACTGTGAAGTTGTGATTGATTTTTTTTCTCCTTCTGCCTATTTACTATTCACTTGCCATTTCCAAAGTTTTGCCACACATAAAAATTGCCAAATTGCTGCTCTAAACCCCACCAGTAAACATCGTGTTTGCAGCATCGCTGGCATTAAACCAAAACCAGTCCGGTCGCTCTTACTCATCGTTATCGCGCTGAAGTAGGAGTAAAGCAAATTTGATTCGAATGCGCCGTCCCCGAGGTGAAGAACGGACGCCGGACCACTCGTGCAGCGCATGCAGCTGCGCCATTCCGTCGACCCATCCCCATACGAAACGGACTGCAGTGTTTGCTGAACACGGCAGGACACAAAAGGAGCTGATAACCGTAGCCCAACTTCCCAGCCGTTCCGTTTCGTAATTTTACAGCTCCATATACCTGTCTGCCCACCGAGCCAGAAAGACGCACTGCTATCAGGATGTGTTTATCTTTTTCCAGTTCGTTTTTCCTTTTTTACGCTTTTTGTTTCACGTATCATTCCCCATTCACACGCCATTCCTTCTCCTACTCTCTCTTTTCGCCCTCTGTTTAACTCTCTCTCACACTCTCTCCCTCTCTCTCTCTCTCTCTCTCTGGTATGGTCCTGTTGCCCTGCGGATGATATACTTTACCGTGGCGAGGCAAATTTTCATCGGTCGAACGGTATGGGATGAGGGCTTTCATTAAGGAGCAGAATAATAATACGGAATAAGAAAAAATTGAACGTGTACGGGCCTATAAGAAATGTGCGGACGTTCCGTGTATGGATGGATTATAGCGTTAGAGTATGCAAACATCCGAGGGACTACCGCCGACGCAATCGCAATCGCTGGCGAGGCGACGCTAAGAAGGCGGTCGAGCGGTCGCTGCATTCAAACATTGCATTCAGCTGCACCACCGCTGGTGAGAAACATTATGTTAAAACAGAACAATAGCGTTCATTAAAGTTAGATGGTAGGTGAACGTGAAAAATGAATCCCTGAAGATGGCCCGCAATTGCAAACATGCTCCCCACAAAAAAATCATCCCAGCACTTATGCACTCCCGGGATGAGCTGGGAACGTGGCGGCGAAAGCTGCTGCTGCCGCTGTTGGTGGTAGTGACGATGAATGGCACAAGAGACCGGAATAATTTCAAAAAGTAAAAACCTTAAAAAACATGAAAATAAAATCTCCTACATACGGGTGGAACATTTTGCTGGCCTTCATTGCCCTGTTCCACTGCTGTGGCCCGCACACGATGGTGCTGCGTGTGGCGGCTGACGGAAGTTGGTGTTCAAGCTTTTCCGCTCGTTCATTTTTTTTTTTCGTATATATTGCCTCCGTTATTCCCACACAAAACAATGTCCTTTGAGAGGTAGGTGAGGTGGCGTCCGCTCTAGCCGCTCCATTCATTCATACAGCCATTTCGCAAATGGAAATGAGCGTATGAATTTAAATATGTCTTCTTGTGTGTGATATTCTATTTGTGTGCGAATGTGTTTGTGGATACACACATGTATGCGTGTGTATGAAAGAGTATTTAGCATTCTTTTTGTTTCGAAAAGTTCAACCACAACCGCGTGTAGCGACTCGTTAAAGTGAAAGCTCCACGTGCAGTTTATTTTACACTCCACTCTATCTGCACACTTTACTACCCCACCAAGGTAGTCTGATGTGGGTGGGTGGTGTGGGTGGTAGGATGGGAAACATGGAATTCGTCCCATTTGTTAAACATGGTACGGCTGCTGCTCACCTCTGTGGCGTAAAGCAGTACGCACTTGCTAACCTCACTCAATTACGGTCAGCGACAAACCTCCTGGGTCAGACGGTACCGTAGGGAGAGTTTCATGCTAACAATCCATACACTGACGTGGGTCGAAATTTATACGCAGTACGAATCCACATCCCATGAAAATCATGCCACAAATCGTTGATGGGATGATGCAAGGCGCTACGTTTGTCAGACAAAATTGTTATAAATGATTACAAGTGGCGAGCATCCAAATCTGTCAATTATTTGTGTTGTTGCTCGTCACATAGAGATTTTATTCAACGAAGCGATGTTACGAGTAATGAGTAATCCTTAGATAATTAAGCGTATGATGTAGAAATTACGACTTATTACGTACCATTACTTTTTTAGAACCCTTTTATGCTGACCCCAAACAATCAGAGCTTAATGAGGAGTGCTATTTGTATTTGTATTACGCATTGTCTGGAATGTCTCCCTAAGCATTTCAAAAGTATGGTCGGAATAACAATCGTTTGTAAATGATTATTTCTTCCCAACGGTTAAACGATAGTTTATTGGCGGTCAAGCAGACAATACATCTGAAAGTATCTTTTTTATAAAATTCATGTTATGTTAAAATTATAGTAATACTTTACTTCACACTTCATGCTGTGTTTCCAGTTTTACTATTTAATAATTATTACTATTGTTAAAAATAACCTTAAAAAGGTCATGAATAACTACAAATAGACATATTTTAAATGTACCACGTACAGAAATGTCTATGAGTTAGCTGATACTGACATTTAACATATGAGATTTGAATTCAATTTTCGGAATACATTTTCAATTCATGGTTGTTGTAAAAGGTAAAAGACACATAGTTGGAAAAATGCTGCTGAAGAGATCTGCTGCTGAAGAATCAGTAGATATCATTTTTTATGAAACGGTAGCTGCCATCGCACACGATTTCTTTTATCTCACCGGTGGTATCCCGTCTACTCCATTCGATAGCTTCGTCAGTTTAATGGGATTGCGTCGGTTTTGTATCTTTTTTTTTCTCCACACATTTCATACGACCTGCCAGGACGTTGACGCACACACTGAAATCCAATACCGAATCCGAATATAGTTCGTAGCATATGCAAACGAATGGTAGCTACAGGTGATCGGACGGTGCAGGACGTGATGAACGTGTGATAAAGGTTTGTCGACTAGCGAAACGTGGGGAAAACTTTATCATTCGCAATTAGTAGCGCTGACATCGGGTCCAATAGTCTACCCGTTGGGGCGAGGTTCATCGCCACTTCGATAACTATAATGTGCACGGTCATTATCGACGGATAAGCGTGGATAATCCACCGTACGTTTGGCTATCCGTTCTGGTTTCCAAACAATTGATGCCTACACATAGTTTTTACCTTTTATGGTTACTGCATGGAAAATTCCGATCATAGGCTTATCGGTAGCACTGCCCTGCAGCCAGCATATTCGGACTTGTTTCTATGAGATATCCCATCCCAAGTTGTTTTTCGGAAACAATTGGGCTACAGTCCCGGGAGTAAACCTGCATTAGCTGAAGATTGTTGATAACTACAAAAAAGGGACGTACTACGAGACCCTTGCCTCCTTTTTGGAAATAACGAATCAAATATTTACAAACGAAATGAACGGAACCCAAACTGAGTCTGTTTTTGCTCCCTGCGCTTCACTTTTTGCACGAAGAATGTTTAAACGCATTGATTTGTTCAGACTTTACATTCACGTTACATTTGATTTAAAACCGTAAGGCAAGTAAGCAGTGAAAGTCAATATCTTCTTTAAAAAATAAGATCTTTTCCACCATATTTAGCAATCTAAGAACTCGTTGTAAAAGGTCCATGAAATGACGTTCACGTAAATACCTATCAGAAGAATCATTTTAAACAAGATATGCGATGAAGAGATACACTAAAAGAGGAATTTCTTAATGAAAACACACATTTTACCCATCCCGTCGAAAAGATGCTTCGCTATCAAAATCCACAAACTCTTACTTCATTTGACGTGAGAGTTCTTAAGAATTCAGAATCAACCAAATTTAATCATATCATAGAACGTGGACGAAGAGTGTACCCCGGCAAATCAAACGTAATAATTTCTATGCGCTTGGCCCCTACCATCGCAAGTGTCGGTAAGCTTGGGTTTTGCTGTAGAAAATTGCAATCAAATTCATCTCACGAATGGAGAAATCTAGGAACAGAGAAACGTGCGAATGATGGAAACTCCAAAAAAGACTACTCAACTCCAAAGCTTTCATAGCACAGCCATGAAGCCATCGCCAGCATGATGGAAAAAGAGTAGTTCAGTTTTATTTTCATTCGTTTGAAAGCATCCACCAAATATTCCAGTTACTGACAACATGATTGAAGCGGTTCGCTGTATTTTTCCAGCGATTGAGGCATGCAAAGAACGTCAAAGAGGCGGCAAATAACAAAAAAAAAATAAAGTTGGGCTTGTGCTAGGCCGTTCGGTTACATGGACATGCAGTTTCGTATAGTGTTTCACGGGAATAATCTTCAGCCTAGAGGTCAGTGATTGAGAGCTTGTTTACACAAACCCCCGGTGGACTTGCGTCGTACCGCCTTCCTCCTCTCTCCTGTCTCCCATCTAAAGCAGCTGCGCTACATTCAAATATTCGACAATATTAATCCATTACCGCCTGGATCCTTGTGCCTCCTTCAGCATCGCTGTTCCGGAAACACAGGCACCGGTTTTCGCGATGGCCGTCGGTTGTTTTTGCTGTTTGCCTGCCAAACACCCGTCCGTCCGCCAAAATCAGCTTTCGACCCAATTGTCCGACACTGTCGATTCAGTCCGCAAACGACACTCGATGGTTCCAGTTTCGATACCGGAAATTAAAATAAAAGCCCTGTGCTCAATCGCATTGACAACCAGCGTGATGGATTAGGCAGAGGTCGCCATAGCTGTGCGTTTTATTTCCTACCACGATCAGCCCATCCCCTTGCATTCATTTTTCTTCCCATAAATGGCTCCATTACAGCGGAACGGTCAAAGTTTGTTTTATGGTTTATGTAATTTCATATACCGGGACCACAATTTCCTGCGTCTGTTTTTCGTAGTATCTGTGGTGTTTCAGGTTCGGGGTTTCATCTCCATCAAAACCCTTCGGCTTCATTCCAACCTACACCGCACAAATAACAACTTTTCTTCCGAGTCGCTCCGAGCGTATCGCGAAGCGAGTGGTTTTTTAAGCATGGATATATTCCCATCATTTTCAAAACTCCCAACAATGTTCATGTTCACGAAAAAAGGATGGTTAGAGTTACCTTCGAGTATGATCTGTGGTTTGGTTGAAGTTTTCAAATCCAATGTTTGATACATCGCAGCAGTGCTTTACAAAAGGGCAGGAATTACGTAAAACGGATTAAAACACCTGGAAAATTAACTAAAAGAACATTTTTATGCAGTTTCACCAGCCGTTATCACGAATGAAACGTTCAGTATCGAGGCATTGGTAGCGAAACTCTGGCGGGTTTCCCAGATCAAAGCGGAAAATATATCAATAACGTTTATCTAAAATTATCATAAAACGATGATGATGATGAAAAAATTATGGTACAACTTAAAATTACATGCTGTAAAATGATTGAATCTTTATTAATATATAAAATGGCAAATTCTACCAAATTCTAAAATTTACTAAAATGTGTTGATGGAGATGCATCCAATTTTCTCTCTTTGTGTCTTTCTCTATCTCTTGCTTTCTTTCGTTCATTATTGTTCTATTGTTCTCTTTTTCTTCATTTTTCCTTCTTCCTATGACATTCGCCTCGCATGCCACATTTTTAGTTTGACATTGACGTAATACCTTTCGTGTTGACTAGTTTTCCTAAATTTAGATTCACCAGCATAGTTGGTTAGTAACTCGTGGAAGAGGCAGAAAGCATCGGTTCTTTTATATAAAAGGCCAACATTTTGCCAGCGTTTTGTTTTAAATTGTCAATGAGGCAAAAATTGTTGTTTGAAAAACTCAAATTTAATTGGAAATTTTTATAAGCCAACGAACATAATCTTATTTTATTATCCTTTTATTGTTTTTTAACGGTGGAAAACCCTCAATCCATTTCAACTCAGGAATCTCACTTATCTGCATATATTCAATGTAATCCTGTATGACATTATTTTTCTGCCGTATTTGAGCATCATGAATACTAAAAGAAAGGTAGAAAAACATTGATTCGACTCATATTTTTAGCATTCTATTACCAGCAGTGCCGCTTCGTTACCGAAATTTGAAGCCATTGCTCCGATGGCTTAGCTGCTCACAAAGCACAGGTTTAAGCAAAATTCGCGTAGAACTGGTCCGATTCGATCGAATACGCATCATTTATCGAATACCCTTAGCGTACAGCGTGGGTTCTGGGTCAGGTGTTTTTTAAGTAATTTGCTTAGCACTCTACTGCTGAGAAACTGAACACCTGAGACCGAGTTTTTTTCTCGTTTTCGCCTCATTCATTGCTGAATATTTTTGCCTTTAATTACACACATATGCGAACGAACGTCAAGCACACTCCATTCACCGAACGGAGGATGCAGCTTTCTTCGCGTAGCGCTGCTATAAGCTTCGAATAGGAAAGTAAGCTTTTTGTGGTGTTTATTTTCTCGACGTTGTAGCTTAGGCCCGCAGGCGACACGAAAGAATTGGGCCAGTCATAAGAATCTCCGTACATAGTGCACGAGAGTTACATGTAAGACGCGAGCTTCTACGTATGCAACCGCAACGACCACAAACCGTCGCGGTAAAGAGGGCTCGCAATAGACGATGGATGCTTCTTTAAACGGGCGTTATGCTTGTGTCGTACGATAGCAAGAGATTGTGCACGTCTGTTGATCCTGTTGGTGGAGTTGTGTGTTTGCTTTTCATTGCCTTTGCCCGTGGTTTGCTGTAGAACACCGAGCAAATCTTGTTGGGCAATATGTCACCGATAAAGTTGGCTTGCAAAGCACACATTCCTTTTTTTAAGCACTGCAAATTAAGCCATAATCATGCCAGCCGCAGCATCTTATTGGATTTGTGCGCAAATGTACATTACGTTCCAGCCGGAGATTAAAAACTGTGACGAAGGGATGAACCGCAGCACATAATGTACGATCTGAGAAACGTATAACACATGTACTTAATGTGGACTGATTCGAGACGTCAAATAAAGAAGCAATGATTGAACGCTGACGTAGACATTGACATTTTCAAATACAATTGGGCAATTCAATTAATTTGAAAATTTCGGTCTTGTATTTATATGGGATCTGCTATAATCGAATGTATCAAATTTTCCAAATGAGTTTAATTGAACACAGTCGTTGCTAGAGAATTGTATTATATAAAAAAATGGAAATGAAATTTAATTCCAATAAAGATTATGTTCAGAAGTTCTTTATTGGAAAATGACGCATTTGTACGTACAAAAAGCTTGAAGAATAATCAAAATCGATTTGGTCGATCGTAAGCCGTTAGAGTGTTGTTGTTTTTGTTTTCGTTACCTCCATGCCCATCTTGAAGTATGAATTTATCTATCCTATTCTCTAAATATTCTTCTCAAGAAATCAATTCCCTCAAAAGCTTGAAATGGATGTATTTGTTTAAAGCAGAGGTGATCACACTGTAACATCACCCACCAGAAACCACAATACTACTCCATCTTTCTTCATTTCGCATGCTCCAACTCTTTCGCACCTCAACTCTTTTGATGAAAAATGTGAATATTCAAGTGCTGTTTCTGAGCAACCATTATCAACCCGCGTGCTTATCGAAGAGTTTAAATAACCGCTCATTAGGACTCATTAATTGTTTCAAAAAGTTGGGTATAAAGTTGTCTTTTACTGCGAATGAATTACAGTTTCTCGGAAACCCGGTACAGGATCTTCATAAACTCCACATCATCTGCTAATGAACACATTATTCACGCTCTGTTTGAGGTGCTGATTAAACGCTGGGAAAAGTGAAGAAAAGACATGCTAAATTATATCGCACAATTTGCAACGCTTTCACATTTCCATAACATCAATGGTGTCAAATCAAATGGTGCTTCAGTTGGACGTCTTTGCCAGCACCGTCGTACACGATGCTCATGGAAATGACCACTGCAAAATACCAAGTATTGCATCTTTTTTATCACACTTTCTTTTTACACGCAATTTCTCCTAACGAAGTTCCGAATAGGTGAATATTGAACCAAATTTGTAGCACCTTAACGATGTTGCAAAACTGCTTCCTTCCAAACATGTCTGTCCCGCTCATGGATGAAGAGCCCTTCACGTCCGTTCGTGGTTGATTGATTTTTGTTTTCACGCTTCCGTTCTGGAAAGCCTTTTTTTGTGCTATCAACGAAGAAGGAACAGTTTGACAGCTGTGTCTGTTACAAGGCTGACACTCTTTTCGCACCACACCCTCAGTGCGAGAGAAGGGCAAGTTAATTGGAAATAATTTAATTTTACACTCTCCCATCACGCTGCCTAGCACGATTGGAGAATATTCTCTTAATTATGTAAACGGTACCCGGGGGCGGTTGGATTCAGTTCGAATACCGTTGAAGACACTGTTGATGTGTATTCCTTTTGGCGATAGGACACGGAACTTTGCTTGATTCTTCTTCGTGCTACAGCTAGCCAAACCAGTCGTTCCTTCTTCCCATGAGAGTGGAAGCCGATAATGCTCGAAGGATTAGTTATTGCGACGGAAGTGATTCGTCGGAGCGAAGCTGATCACGGTGAAAATAATTGCTTGTGGCTTAAGACGCGCCGGTGTTTGCTTGTGTTTCACTTTCCTAGGCAATTTTCCGGCTTTGTGTTGTTATGTCAGGGAATATGAGAGTGTGAGAGCGCTATTGAAAAACAGTACACATTTTTATGAAACGGGTTTTGCTAGAACATTCCATTCCCGGTCTGATACGGGACAAAATTTCCAGCATGACATGAAAAATATGCAATCCCTTTACCCCCGATTACCGTGAATGATTAAGTGCAAATTTGATTTCGCTCGCAAAAAGTATGCACACCCCGCCACAGACCACGTTGAGCCGCTTTCGGGTGATCAGGCAGATAATCAAGGGCGTACTTGGGATAAAACACATTCCACTTGACGCGTTCCGAGAGCTACGCCAGCTGGCATGAGGTCTGAAGTGCCGCATGTCTCCGGACACACTGAAGATACTGCAAAAGATTTGCTGTAAAATCCAATCGGAAAATTCATTTTTCCCTAACGAGCGTAAGGTTGATTCAATTTAGATGGGATACGTTTGGATGCGTTTGCAGAACAACAAAATTGCGTTATTGACAAAATAATAACTAGAACCCAGATTACTTTTGTACCGGTGAAAATAATCCTGCCATGTTTTTACGATTATTGAAAGCTAATAGAAATGCTAAGATATTGACGAGATTTAGCTTATCCTTGTCATCGAATGTCTTCGAATTCCGCATAAGGTGACGATTTGGATAAATTTTATAAAAAAAACTTAACAAAGTATCAATTGATAAAAATAAAAGTATCCAGATACATTTAAGTTCATTAAATACAGATAGTAATTATTTCATTACGTGGCTTATTTCTATGGATGTGAATATAAACGATAGACATTTACTTAGCATCACTTAACTCCCTAGTTCGTGGATGAAAACAATAATCAACTCCACCGTATCAAAATTTCACCCCAGATGAAGCTTGCGTCATTGAATATTGATACAAAAATGGGAACTTTTTCTACACCCGAACGCTTGGCGTCGAAATAACGTACCAAAAACTAAGACGCTTATTCCACTCACTGAAGCATTGAGACGAGTTTTTACTCCTCACTAGCTGTCCTTCCTGCCAATACCATGCCCGCTTTTGCCGTTGGCCGGAACGAAACAGTGCACGGTGAGGAAACTCTTTGACGCTAAACAAACTTCCTCGTTTGCCCTTCCACGTATGCTGGTGTGATCAGAAATTGATTTACCATCTTGTTCCTTCCGGTTGATCGAAATCTTACAGCTCTTTTATGCCAGCACCATCAATCACGAGGATGAGCAGCATCCGGGAAGAGGGAAGGAAATCGAATCGCTTCCATGCGTCACATCGACTGCGAATTTCTCCCAACGCCCTAAAAAAAAGCCCGTTCACAGTTTCGCAAGCTTGGCTCGCCGGCACGAACAAATCGTATGCCTTGCAACGGACCCGTGATCATATTGTTTAGTTCACACTTCCTGCCTTCATTGCTATCAATGTATGTATTTTGATGAAATGAAATCCTGTTTACGAAAGTGATTCTTCTCACTAGCATCATGCAATTTATTCGATTTTATAATCGCATCGCACATGTATTCGTGCTTCGTGCTGACAAGCGACGATGCTTAACGGCGTGCAAGTTAAAACCATAATTTCGTGCGGTTCTTTCAACACGTACAGCTCTATGTGTGCGGAAGTACCATTTCGGGACAACTTCCCACCCGATGAAACTATCACCGCCTGCTAGGATGACATGAGTGCTAAAAAGTAAAGTGTGTGTATGTGAGACGCACCGCACGCGGTATGCTGAACGAATCCATTCTCTAAACAGACGAAAGAAATCCTTCCTCTGTTGCTTGACAGAGCGTAAAGTGTGAAAAGCAAAAGGAGTGTAGAACGTGGAGTTTGATACCCACGACAGATTACACGTCGCGGCCAATGTGGTGGCCGGGAGGAATTAATACCGTTTGCGTGTGTGTATTTCTGTGAGTGTGTGTGCATCAACGATGGAAATAGAAAAAAGGGATCAATCGTACAGCAGCATCACACAAAAAACGACCACACTCTACTACTGATCGGTCAAGCTACCGTGAGCTCGATAATCCATGACCGGAACCAATATTGGAAGTGAGGCGGTAAAATCAAGTGAACGCTACGAGA
Organism: Anopheles farauti; assembly: GCA_000473445.2. Taxonomy (NCBI): domain Eukaryota; kingdom Metazoa; phylum Arthropoda; class Insecta; order Diptera; family Culicidae; genus Anopheles; species Anopheles farauti. The sequence continues at coordinate 12,739,380 of KI915044.1, forward strand.
AGAAAAAAAACCACGCGTTTAGCCGGACGTGCTCCAAACCATTTTCCATCATCTACCCTCTAACCGCAACCCCATTCTATGTGCCAGCAGTACGTCGTGCGGTCGTAAAAAAACGGCAGTAGCAGTAAAGTAAGATATCGTTACAGCAGAGTGGCTACAACTTTGCACCAGACAGCAAAATGCTGCCGTGAGCGGAAGCTAGAAAGTACTCCCGTGCGCGACTGTGCTTGTGTGTACAAGATTCGTGCGCGTTAGTGTGTCGTGTGGCCGCCAACCCAAGCGTAATATTAATCAAAAAAGCAACAATGAGCTCGACGGAATTGGGAGAATTTGTAATAAATGTCACCGAAGAGTCCGGGTACACGAGCGGAGTGGTTGGTGTGGATGGCGTGGATGGAGCCAATATCTCGACCGCAACAACCGCCACACTGCTATACTGTGGCAAGGCACTGGATGATTTTCACACCAGGTAAGATATGAGGGTTTCTATGACGTCTAAACAGCATCGGTGGGTAGCATAAATCAAGCGTACATCTTTCCGGTCGCTCGGTGGCGCCAGATTGCTACGGACCAGGTGGAACCGTGATTGCATGGGATGGGATACAGATATGTCCTTCGGTTATTCCATTTATTTCTATTAGTTAGCAATCCCTGTTCAGGCAGTTTACGGTGATTAATTTATAGCTCGCCAGCGGTGTTGTCTATTGAACCGTGTATATTAATAAGTTGATGGATCGTTTAGCGGGCTTGACATGATACATTGGACTGCTTTTTGGTAGAGACGGCAATATGCTATGGAAAAATGCGAATAAAAATTCGTAGCAAAGCAAACGAAAACTGAAAAAAAAGTCCGTACACGAATTCAACTAGGAACTAGGTCTATCCGACGTCACTCATCTGAGTGATCTTCGATCTTTATATTGCTTAATGTTTTGTTGAGGTCATTCATACCGAAAACCAATCCCGAATACGAAATATTTTTTTATGACTTCGGGTGTTTTGAGCCATTCTAGCTTTGCACATCACGCGTTACCTTTCCGTTGTCCCTAGACCAGGCGCCTCCATCTGCTTTGCGGCACCAGGCATCTCCATTCGATTTCGTAAGTTTAACACTTTCAGTACCATGTCAGTCTGATCAGTCTGAAAATTCCGTTTCGATTTCGTTTCACATTGGCTTTTATTAGAGCTCACGAATATGATAAAATAAAGTTAAAAATATTCTCTAGTCACTCGCTCCGCAATCGGAGAGGATATTTTCACTGATTCAGGGTCTGATAGTGAAAGAGTTCGCACAAAATCAAAATAATTTCGATAGAGGCTAATTTTTTACATTGCTTTTTCCATATTTGTTTGAAAAAGAAAGAAGAACCGAAACGACGACTCTATTGGATAACAAAATCCGTCGTTCAAATTCTAATGGCGAGATGGTTAACACAATAATGGAAGGTCAAAGTTATAAAAGCTTCAACTGATATTTCATTGTGAAGTGTGTAAAATATTGCCAATCATCTGCAGCGTTTTATCATTAGTTGAACGGCACTTTATACATCAGGTGGATCTTCATAAAAAGCTAAAACCCACAGAGGTTTTATCCTCTATATCGCAAAAATATATTTTAAAATAATGCAACAATAAATAGTAAAATACTTATTTGCTCGTTCATAGCAGTGCTATTGTAGAGTACTTTTGTATTTAAAAACAAGTGACTGAAAAATGCGGATTGTAGAAAAGGAGTGATAGACCACTGCTTAAAAAAATTAATAAATTATAAATTATGAAATTATAAGTAAAGATTATACATAACTAAGCGAGGTTGAATTTTACTGACTGCAATATGTAGACAGCTGGGTATATACAATACTTACATTTACTTACGGCAAATGTTACCGAAAGCGTGTTTCCCGGCTTGCAATTTATTTCAAAATTCAATGCATAATCAAAATTAAATCAGCTGTTCTTATTAATCAATATCGCTCAACCAGAAACGCAGGAACATCCCAGCGAAGGTTCGCGAAAGTAAGCAAATTTAATGCCACATTGCTCCAACGCACGCGTCATCGCTAACGAGCGTTGAATAATTTGGTGAGTGTTTTCATCCACGCCAGTAAACAGACGCAGTGACTAAAGCTTATTTTATCATTCAATTCGGTGAACGGCGAGGCAGTAAATTAGCTCACTTCATCGAGCTGAGTCTATTGTTCAAAGACATTTCTAATGGCACCATATTACCGGTGTTTGAGTTGCACACGTCAAGCCAATTATTTGATCCGTTTTCGCCACCCAAATGGACCTGTCATCTGGCGCACGAAATGGCCAAACACACAGTCGCTATTGCTCGGTGCGGCTTCGGTTTTCGCCCAGCATTACTTGACATTATGGGTCGTGAGAAGAATGAGAAATTATTTGGTGTCGATTGGTTGACCATGCTGTGAGGAAATATTTCTCTGAAATCATTGAGCCATTATTTATTTATCGTATAAAAAAACGAATACTAGCCTTTCCCATATATTTTTCAAATACAGACACATTCAATCATCAAATCATGTTCAACGAACATAGTACCGCATCAATACCGATAGCATTCCAACGCTTATATTGAATTCAGTATTTTCACAATATATTGGTTTTGCTCTAAGAATAATACAACAGTGCTTGATGGCGTTTCAAAATAGAAATCGTTCAGCGTTGAAATAATATTTATTATTATATCAACTGCGAACCATACCAGACCATATTCACGCATGCACCTTCGACCGAACGAAACGTTTGACGGTGATATCAAATACCGTCACGGACTTCTGAGGAATTTATCAAGCCCGTATCACACGGTACGATGCGCGTGTCGTATGAAGCCTCTGTAAGGCAACTAAATGCACGTTTCGTAAAATCGTTTGCGTAGGCTCACGTAGGACGCACATCATTATCTACTTCACTTTCCGGAATCATCTGCAATACAAATATGCCTTTTGTGAACAATTCTTACCATTGGTACAAAGATATGCCTTTCGCTTAGTGAAAAAACACACACACTATTTATCATGACATCGTACATGTGTAGTGCATTTTTTGAATATTACAAATTTTTTGGAATAAATGTGATATCCAAGTAAAAGCCCCAGTGGGAAAATATATATTAAATGCAAACATATGTGAGCACACATCCGCATTTATTGTGGAACTTTTTGTTTTATAACAAGTATTCTAAAAGTATTGTAATTTCTTGATTTTATGTCAGCTCTTAGATATGTGTTATTTTTTTATTTTATAAATGTAAAACAAGCATTACAGTTTTTAAATGTATGCCTTGCATACCCCAAAATTCAACAACAAAATGAAAATAATGCATTTTGGATTTCAATTAAAGAAGAATAATCAATTCCATAGAATAATCAATTTCTATGATTTTGAAATTGCTTGTTTTTTTTATAAAATTTTAAATAAAACTGAAATCTTTCACTAACCAATTTATTACACTCTTCAAATGTATCAAAACAGATTTTTTAAAATGTAAATTAACTAGAAAAGCTACTACATAACCACACATGAAAATTATGTTACTTAGAAAAGCAAATAAATTTGTTACATGTTACAACGCATGAATCGTTCCGTACGGCAAACGTTCCGAGAACTACTCTCATTTTATGGTGATAACAAACATTAGATTGATTTGACGATTCGAAATGTGGCTAACTAATTAGGTGAAGCTGATGTCACATATCTATGTCACCAACATATGGCTGTTATTGACGATTACTCTACCAAGAAAACACTCCGATTTTTGACCACGGCAAGCAAAAACTGTGTTCAATTCACCTAGCCCAACATGGGTGATTTAAAAATTTTAGATACTCACAAAAATATTAAAGTTATTTTTTAACAAAATCGCATTCAAAGTCCTTTCAAATTAAAAACCAAGAACATCTACAATGTTCTTATAACAATGTAAGCTCTTTATATTGAATTGAAGAGAAAGGTAGCACGAAACTACTCCTGCTCCAACAACTTCCGTTTCAATTAACGTTTTCCTGACATAATGACGCAATGCATTATGCGAATGAGTTTTGCACTGCACATTTTTGTCCTACTTCTAGGCTGGATATGGTTGATCAGGATCGAATTGATGATGTGTTTACCAATTCCTGATGGTCATGAACCTCCCTACTGCTTCGCCCATCTGCCAATTGCTCACACTAGCGCAGCAGAAGTTACGATTGGATTTTGTTTGCGAAATGTCGGAGTCAGCTAAACGTAAACATGTCTAAACAAATGGTTGCATATTTGTACTCCCGCATTTAGCAGCACTTCAATGTGCTCCGAAAATGTTGCTCTGTTCAATTGAATTTTTTACACAAAAATGGGTCATTAAACGCGTTTGATTTGTTTGATTATTAATAGATATAATGTGTTACATAAACTCAATACAATTAGCTGTGTGCTTACTCACCCGTTTTTTCATTTTAGCTATGCAAAGGTGCATGGAATCATCTGCCTGCTGGTGTGCATCTTTGGCAGCATTGCCAACACGCTCAACATTGTGGTGCTGACAAGGCGTGAGATGCGATCACCTACCAACGCAATTCTGACCGGACTGGCCATGGCAGACCTGCTGGTCATGCTTGACTATATGCCGTATGCAATCAATTCCATTCCCTATCTGCAGCTAACGCGCGAGGAGCGTTTCACATACGGCTGGGCGTGGTATATCATGTTCCACTCGATCTTCGCCCAAATCTGCCACACGATCTCGATCTGGCTCACGGTGACACTGGCCATCTGGCGCTATATTGCTGTCGCGTACCCACAGCGAAATCGCCAATGGTGCGACATGTCCAAAACGTTGGCGGCGATCTTCAGCTCCTACATCGTGTGTCCCTTTCTAGCGGTGCCGATCTACCTCTCCTTCAGCATCCAGTCCAACGTTGAGCTGCTCGGATGCGATGGCAACATGCTGCCGGCCGACGCTGTTGGCAACGCAAAGCAAGCCCGCAACGTGACGCTATATCGGCTTGGCACATCGCAACTGGTGCGGGATAATCCAGCCCTGTTGAACGTCAACTTCTGGATCTACAGTGTCGTCTTCAAGCTAATCCCTTGCATCGCGCTCACGATCCTCAGTCTGCGGTTGATTGGGGCATTATTGGAAGCGAAACAGCGGCGAAGCCAACTCACCGGGACAGCTACCGGGCTCAAGCAGATCGTCGACGGCCGGGTAGTCGATGCGAAGAGTGGCAAGCAGACCGACAAGGAGAAGCAGACGGATCGAACCACACGCATGCTGCTGGCAGTGTTGCTGCTGTTCCTCATCACCGAGTTCCCGCAGGGCATCCTCGGCTTGCTGAGCGCTATCTTAAAGAAGGACTTTTTCTTCAACTGCTACCTCAAACTGGGTGAGTACTTACACACCGTGACTGCTAGGGTTTGCTTTATTCCCTTGGGGAATGGCTACAATCACCAGACGTACAAACGTATAAAGAATTCACGTGTCATATCACCCATTCACGTGCATCCCATCCGGATGGAAAACAATATTCCAGATTGCTTCTTGTTAAAAGCTCCAAGTAGCGTTGCAAGCTTGTCTCGCTAACGATACGTAAAAGAACGGATCCGTACGGTGAGTGCACCTTTCGGCAAACCTCCAAGGAACACTTTCATACGTCAATCGTAAACTGATGTGAAGAAAGCGTCACCCCACCGTTCCCCGGACGCGCGTTGTGTTCGAAAAATAAACGACATACTATTTGTCAGGGTGCGGGGCAAAATGGCTCGACGCTTCTAATATGCCCTGGGACCCTGTGATGTACATCGCATCGGGCTTTGTACGCTGTTTTGACAAGTTTGCGAAACAAAATGGCGAGACAGAATGTCCCGAACGACCCTGGCCATTTGTCAACCGGCATCCATTAGACGAAGTCCTTTATTAGGTGTAGATCTAAACGAGCACGGTGTTTGAAGCTAGGATAACCACTGTGAAACTCGCCCATTCCGTGGTTGCTGCATCATACGAGGAAGAAAAGTTGTTTCTTCTTTTCATTTTTTTTTTTTTGTTGCTCGGCCTTTGTTAACCGAAATGCCGGCTACACTCTTTAGCAAATCAACAAACGCTTTGCGTTGATTTATTGGGCAATTATTTTCGTGTTACACCACTGAACCGTACGTGCTCCCATGAATGCATATTGATCATTTCTTTTGAGTTATTTCTGTTCTGCTGAGGTTTGCACTTTCGCATGATGGCAGGGCAAACGATCAAACATCACAAACTCGAATGATTAGCGCAAGATTTATGCATAAATACACGCTGCTAGCTTGGTCGGACGGCAAGTTGTGTGTATCATATTTGGGTAAACAAATGCATAACGAATCGAGGAACATTATTTGCTACCGCTGAATGAGGCAATCAGTTTACATTCCAGAGACGGACGGGTCGGCGGTCCCTGTGGGTAACATACATTTGTTCTTACCTCATCTTGCTGGATGGGAATTTGTAAACAGATCATCGATGTTTAATACTAGTAAGAAGTTGAAGTCGTAATTCGCTTGTGGTTTGCCACCAGTATTTTCCCACCAGTCCCACTTAACAGGAGACTTAAAGACAATGCTTTAAAGACAATGTAGCAATGTGATATGCATAATGCATAATAAAAAAAATAATTGCAAGATATAGATTAAAGAGCATTGTTTGTTAAAGAATTACTAAATTTAAATCTTATCTTTAACGCTCATGAGCTACGACTCAAACTGTTTCCAAGTCTGTATTGGAAAACACAAACAACTGTATTGTTTCCTGTAATTTAAAAAATTAAAAATTAATTTAAAAAAAAAACAACTTGCACAATTTGTCCTTTTTTACGTATCACTTCATTCCTGTTTCGTTACCATTATGAAAATAACATACTGGCTTTTGTTTTTAATTTTGGTGTTTTTATCACGTCTGTCTGAAGGTGTTTTTTTAGTGGGACTGAAATTAAAATTGTCTTTAATTGTTTATTTTGTCAAATGGTTTGGTTTTAATTTTCATATCATAATACTGTAAATCTCACCGTTCTTTCTTTCGCATTGAAGAGTGAATTTCTGTATTGGTCTTCCTTCACTTTTCATTGCATTGACTTTACACGTAATCAAGTGAAGCCCATTACGTTAGATTGGTAGTAAATAATTTATTGATTGATTGATAATAAACCAACCAAACAAACAACCAATTGATTGTCATTGATAACAAACCAATTTAAATATCCAACCAAAAAGTCTACTTAAAGCGATTGATCTCATTTATTACTTATGTTCCTTTTTTCCGGAGCTGCAGAACAAATGTAACTTTTCGCTATTTAAAATTTCCTCAACATTATGTTATGTTCTTTGTCACTCGATTATACGTTACATTCGCACAATTACCAAGTCATTAAATTCCATGATGATGATGAAATTTCGTTTCTTATTACTACAAATGTTTGAGAGACACGCACATATCTAATCGATGGTAAAGAAAACCCAGTTAACCCTATGATTTTGTCTCTTGCTAAGAAGAACGTATGGCTTACGTCACTTCATCTATCTCGTTTTGTTTGATGTAAACGAGCGCATGTATTAAACGTACATTCAGTTTCGTTTTTCTTTTTTACACACTTCTTGCATTTGATACCGAAAACAATCAATTCATCATCACTTGTGATTAAACACTAGTCTTATATTTTCGGCGCGATCGATTGTCTACACGTGTATTTTTTAAAGCGTCATTTGAAACTCTTTCAGATTTTATGCATGAATCACTTATACAGGCACTCGAGTGAAACGAATACTCTTGAAGTACAAAAATTTATGTGAATTCAAAGCTCAAAGTTATCGGTCCAACAGTTTCGTCAATGCCCATTTCCCTTACTGATCTTTCGATCTTGTAATCTTCACACAAATCTCTTACATGTTTCATTGTTATTATCTGCATTGCACTAGTCGAAAGCTAAAGACAAAAGTCAAAAGTAAAAGTCATGTTTCTAGAATCCTGTTGTACTGTTTTCCGTTTCAGGTGACGTAATGGATGTGCTAGCATTGGTCAACTCAGCGATAAACTTCATACTCTACTGCTCGATGAGTCGCCAGTTCCGTAGTACCTTCAACGATTTGTTCCGGCCGCGCATTCTGGATCGTTGGATGGCGGTGCCGCAGGGCGAGGACGAGCAAGCGGGTCGAAGCCAACACCAGGACGGTGCGACTACCCAGATTACCCAGATATAGCGCACGCCGGGACGTCCTAATAGCCATTGCCACGGTTGCTTCGGGCAGTTTGCGACCGCACTGGCGGGAGTTTTAATTAGCAACCGGCAAACATCGAACCGTGACGACTGTACGATGCTCTAGCGACGTCCCACTATAGTACTACTCAAGCACTCAAACACGCACCCTTTCACCAGGCAGCTTCTGTTGGCCGCCGAACCTAAACTAGCCTACTATTTTGGCTGATCAAGTGGAAGCAAGCTTTCCTGGTCAGTCAGCCGTCTAATTATTTCAGCAAGGCGGGAAGCCCCGTGGCGCTAAACGGCCTTCGCTACCGTGTGACGATTAGACCAAACTATTAGCTCATAATGAACACTACACACACTGGGCACAAATGAAATCGAACCATCGAAAGGAATGGCTTTTCTAATAAAACTGTTGCTTTTGTTACTACCGCTTGTCGCGCGTTCGCAGAGTGAAGTATTTAATCGAAAAGTGCAGCTGCATTTCCGCACGCAGAAACACAATAAAACTATCATAGTCTATTAAACAGTAAGCAGTAAGTGCTGCAATCAGAACGCTGGTTGTAGCAATATGTAAACCAATCGAGAGACAGCAAAAGTGATCAGCAAAGTCAGTCTTACACAAGCTCCGGGCCAGCTTATTTTAAAGGCTTTGCAGTTTAGGCATATGGTAGCGTTCGGTTCTCCGCCACGGATGGATAAGTACTTCAGGTAAAGAATGGATGTGGTTCATTAAATTCTAAACAAACAAATGTTGTACAAAAACAAATTATTTTTGTGCTGCTTGTATTGAAGCTACAACTGCTACAGATTGCGTTCCACCGTTTGGGGTCACGAAAGAGCTGTCGAAACATGAGGAATGCAATTTGGAGGTTTTAACACCTCAGTAGTTTGGTTTAAACAACTAACTAATAAGTAGAGTTAATATACGTGTACTATATTTTTATGTTATAATATTTGTCGAAAATAATAATAAAATGTTACGTTGTTACATGAATGCCTTCCGGATCAAAATTGATGCTTAGTAGTATAACCATTCCCCGAATAATATCATTGTTCCAAACAAGCTGGAAATAAAAAAGTACTCGTGACTACAACATGCGTAAGTATATCATTGGCAGCCCTTGTATAGCGGATAGCAAACAGAGTTCCAACTCATCTACCTCAGCTAACTTTGAGAAAAAAATGATAGCACTGACATTTCAACGCTAAATAATAAAAAATATTTTAGGGTGTGAGATAGTTTCGCAATAAAATCATTCCGCAATTTTTTATCTCGCCTCAATAGCACTCTCCTGAAACGCACCCATAAAATAGTTATTGAATATCCACCATCATGCTCTTGAATGAATCCTTCATTCTGCGGAACCTTGGGAAAACTTTCCTAGCCCAACTCATCAAAAAGTCTTCGTAAACAGCCAGTAAAATATTTGATGGAATTTTTCTCGGGTCAAGTATTGTTTGCCTATAGTTGACGCTTTCGAGCTAAAACTTTGACATACTAGACTACTGATCCGAGTTTGTCCTTTTCCACCACTGATCGGGTATCAGTATAGCACCTGATTAATCGTATTGCTCTGCAATCCTGTATTAAATTGTACAAGCACAAGTTTATCCAACAAATGTGTTTACGAACGAACTAATGACAATCTTTCCGTTGTTTTTTTTTTGTTATCTATAACAAATTAATCTATAACATAATCTATAACAAATCTATAACAAATAAATATATAAATTTTATGCCTGTTAACAATGTTATAATAGATTTTGTCCAGGTGTATGAAGGAGAAAAATGATAACGGATTCATAAAGAGGAAATATAAATTATTTATATGGAATCAAGTGAGAGTTTGTGTGAATTTAAACGAATGTTGCAACGATATTCCACGAGACATAAAATATTCATAACCATGGATTAAAAGGTAGTACACTTTAACAAATATATTCACACAAGGAAACTCCAGCACCTACAAACCGATTATATATACCACCAACTGGAACGGAAACAGGAAGCTTATCCCAAAACCTCAACAGACGAAACCTCAATTTTAAGGTTTGCTATAAGAAAATTAAAGAACACATACTACTACAAAATTACAACAAAATTACAAATAACATTTAGCAGTTCATTTAGTAGAACATTTAGCACAATATTATACAGCGCAATACATAAAAAAATTATAGGTAACATTTAACTGTTGTAATGTTTGTAATTTTATGCTTTACATAAATCTCTTTTATCGGTATTTTTTTACAGAAAATTTATTATGAGATTTTTGCTATCATTCTGCATTTTTTTAAAATAAATCCATAGATTAGTAATGAAATTACAAATTAATCAGCATGCATTCTTTACGTAGTAGACTCCAGCACTGTGGGTAGTGTTAGTAGTTATGTAGTTAGTTTAATCGATGAATTAAAAGGACTGAAGCATGTATGGTTACAACATTTGATGTATTTTAAAGAAGCATGTATGGTAACAAAATTAATCAAAAGAGCTATCAGGTGTATGTTCTCGAATGCCGAATGGAACTACTCCCAATCTCGCATTACACATAGACAAGTTCGATGAGATTGGTCGAAAACCTAAGATAAATTCATGCTGGGTAGAATGCTGAGACATTTTGAATCCGGTGTAAAAAGGGGGTCGTATACAAGTAGCGCGAAGGCTTTAGCATGAACTTGAATTTTTAACGACAGTTGCAACCATTTGTCATACGGCATTTCGGTGTCCGAGATGGCTGGTCAACACCAATTCGGAATATATCAGGAGCAAAAAGAGGTGAAACGCTCTCCGCCTCCGACAATGGAACCCCCTTGAGCTGTTAACTCTTACCGACTGTGAATGTAAACAACGCAGCAATCAATGCAAAATACTACGCTATAACACATTTGTGTGCTATCAGCTTCAGGCAGCATCATCATTTATTTCTTCTTTCTTTGAGCTCTTCAAAATGACTCTCGACGCACCAAATTCCTCGCACACCGGAAATGGTTGTGCGGCAAACGAAGGAAAGCTACGAATATGGCTCACCTAAAAATAGTATAATATGACAGGTTTCCTACACTCATCAGGTCTCTTTCGTCAGATGCCGTCACGACTAGATAATGAGATTCGAGAATCGATGCAAAAACTCCTCCTTGGTGGGAAACAGTATTTCCCCGGCGTATTAAACACATTGTTTCGTGGGGCAGCTTCCTTGACATAATGTGTACTTATACGCCAGAGATTTTCCATTTCCGTCACCTAGCCGGCACGTAGCCCGTTGGACGAGCGGTGAGATTATTTACATTTATATTGCTTTGTCCGCTGGCTGGCAGGTTTATCCCGGGTTGCAGTTCTGGGTATCCTTCGTCCAGGGCCTATGAACGTCATCCTCGTCACCCATTGCATAATAATCACTACCGCCGCCGACCAGGTTTGAGCCAATCCATTAATCCGTGTCCTGCAGTCTACACAAGGGACAGCAATTAAATTTACATTCGCAAGGAACCGTTGCCTAAGTAACGATTACACCGTGTCGCCGCATTAACACACTTGTTCTTTTTTTGTGGTTTGACTACCCAGCACTGCTGACTTGGATAAAAAAAATGTACCGTTTTGGGGAACGCAATGAAATCGAATTGAATTCACCTCACCCCATCCAATTAATTTTACTTTTATGTGCCATCCAGACTCGTTAAGGCCTTAATTATTGTCCGATGAAAAAAAGTACATTGCTTTTTAGCTACCTTTAGACTACATGCTCCAGTCACTAGTGAGCTGAAATTGGATTTGGATATTTTACTTCCCTTGACCAACTTCAAACAGAATCATAAATGTTTTACTTCAATTTACTACACAAACTCACGGAATTGTCTTGCATGATTGACCATCTTTTTTTTATTTTTTTATTTCAATGTCCAGCAGGGGATTTAAAAAAATGGTAAGAAGTTTTCTGTTATCACGTACATTAAAGATTGGTCACTCAACCATTTATTCACACCATCGCTCTTCGTTCTCTAGGGGGAGAGCACAAAAACTGTGGTTAAAAGTAATGATGAATTTAAAAAGAAGCTCGGTGTTAATCTAACTTTTACCTACTTTCCTATTCCCAACGGCTAAAAGTAGGAGTAAAGTTAAAATGATAGAACAACTTTGTGATTCTGCTGCCCGTGAAGCCAACGATTAGATATAACAAAATAACAGTGATAGCAACTGCGAGGCCCATCCTGCTGTAAGAAGTATATCCTTCTGTCCTTTGAAGACGTATATTTATTCGGACACACACACATAATATATATGCTAGGAAAAAAGTTATTCATTAAATCCTCGCAGCTGTATGATGCCGGTTCCCGTGAGATGCATTAGCACCAGTAGAGGCTGATGAGCTGGTAAATATTCATTTAACATCTATTCATGCGTCGCAAGTTTGTATCGAGTTTGCATTCCGTTGCCAAGGAACCGAGAACGATAGCAGCACGCATAGCTATCTGACATGAAAAGTACCATTTAATTAATGTTATTTTGATCCAATTCATTCTCAACACCACTGCATTAGAACTCATTTTCAGGAAGGAAGGGGAGTTAGAAATCAATAAGTTTTGTTTTGTTTGGAATGATAACTGTTCGTACCTGGCATGAAAACGACTCTGTTACTGTTGCTAATTAGTTTAAACATGGGGTGATTGTAACAACCGGTATGAGGTATGAAATAATATGTTCTTCTTCTTCATCATCTTCTTCTTCGTAGGTTAGACAACCGACGTTGGGGGGGGGGGGGGGGGGGGGGGGGGAGGGTTACTGTGGTATCGATCCTGTGTGAAAAGCTTCGTAGCGTCCGCGGCTATATCACCAAAATACTCAATCGATGATATATTGATAATGATATATTGATGATGATATACATCGATGATTTTTATTTCAAATTATTTATAGCGAACCAACGCCGAAAGTAAAAATCTCTTTCAATTAATGTTTGTAACGGAATCTTTGTGTTGTACAATGAGTTGAATCCTTTTATTGTTTTTGATTGATTGTTTTTGTTTTAATCCGTCAATCGTAGAGCCATGCAAACATCCCAATGAAGAGTTGAATAAAAATTATCTTGCCTTTGAAATGGAATTATTTACGAATCGGTCTCATTTTGTACTTCTTTGATATTCTGTCTGCTACGTTAGCTGATAAACAACAAGAAATCAATATCCTCATATCTGTAACAGCTTTGTATCCAAGATCTTACAGCTGTGTTGGATTGAAAGACAATATTCATCGAATAACAAAATCAAGTGGGTCGTTCGGTTTCGGTTTTAAATACTTTCTTTCATGGCACTTCAAAGTGGACTACCGTTATTACTGTTTCTCATTCCATAATTCGCATGTATTTGTGACGTTTCAACTAATTCTTATTTTATTCTGCTTTTTGAATAGAAATGGTTTTTTATGTAATGGTAATTGCTTATACGCTAACATTAAGTAATTTTATATTTTTATTTTTCTATATTTTCAAACTCAGCTTTTGTCTGGATTGAGAGTTATGAACAAAAATTTATTTGCAGTAAAGAAATATTAATCAATTGATAACTATGAATTCATGACATCATCTCGATGAATGATTTACTTCCATTATAAATTTACAACTTACTTAAATACGGTAAAATGCCAAATTTAGATGAATTAGGTAACCAATTTTGATTTTATTTTTAACTAGTGCGAGGAAAAAACTCAAAAAACTATGTGTTATATACTGTACATTAAAATTCAATTAACTGGCTAACGAATATTTTTTTGAAATAATTAAAATTTTATTTCAAATTAGCGAAAGTGTCAATTACCAAAACTTTATACCGTTAGTATTTACAGCGCGCTGCATTCACACATATTCAAATCCGCGTAATGCTGTTATTAGACGAGGGAAAATACTGTCAGATGGTTTTGGATATTTTCTGTCAATTCGCGTTTGACAGAAAATATCCAAACCGCAAATTA
>KI915044.1:12757910-12792836 GCA_000473445.2 Anopheles farauti
GGATTTTGTATAATTAACTTTTTCGTGAAAACGCTGTACAAACTCGTCCATAATTGGTGCACTTACCCTATGTATAGCACAGATGAGATTGCAATCTCCATGTTTCAATATTTTGTTACCTTGACATATGAGTAACGAAATTTTCAAGTTGAATAATAATGCAAGATGAATTTGTGATATTTCAATGCAATTATATTTAATCAATTTCTTGAAGTGAGTTGTCAAACTATTTTAGCAACTTCTTAACCAGTGTATACGCATGCGCATTCTGTTGCGGCCGACGCATATATGGATGTGTGTGTGTGTGTAGTGAATGTTTGTGTTCTGTTAAACATCATCGCTTTCGGGGGAAAACAAAACGATGGAAGTCGTGGAAACAAAACCACAAATAACCAACATTCCAGGTTAGAATCGTCACGGACCTTCCATAGTACTCTAACTAATCTAAGGTTAATTTGATTCTTCAACAGAAACCAAAATCCAGCCGGTTGAAATTGAGATCCTTCCCGTCGTCTACGATATCATCCGAAGGTAAAACGAAGGGATTTGTTTTGTTGTGTTTACATTTATAAGACACAGTTAACTACTCCACTTCTTCGTCGGGGTAGACTTTTCTCAGTCACATTCGTTTAGGCAACTATACAGACGCAAACAAATAATACTTAGCTTAGACACACTAGCAATATTGCACCACGTTGTGCCTCACCGCGAGCTTCGTTCGTGCACCCGGTGCTAACAAAAACATAAACAATTACATAAAGAAAAAGTGAATTTTTGCATTTCTTATCAGTGCTTTGTTTGCATCTGTTCTCATTTGCCCTACAGCGTTGAAAAGGATCCGATAGATAACACCGCGAAACAAAAGGAAAGTGCTGAGTGCAGTCAAAAGGTGAGTGTATATAAGCTGCGTCGGAAAACCCCGGAAGAATCATACCAGTAACTTTTTACTGCCATAGGTCCTTGAGCTGCAACGCACACTCGAAGCATCTCGCAATACGATCCGCAAGCTGCAGGGCATCGAGCATAGCAAGGAGGAACAACTGCGGAGGCTCGAAAGTCTTCGCAAGCAGCTGGCCCTGAAACAACAGCTAATAAAAAAGTACAAAAACGTACAATTTTAACTGATTTTAGTTCGCAATGGTGCTGCAACTTATTCTGCGATACTTGGCGAACAATGAGCAGCTCATCCAGCGTCTAGCCGACTCCTATCCTTTACGCCGAGCTGCACAGATGGTGCTGAGTGCTTACTACCGTAGCAGATCGATCGCCGAGCAGCAAAAACTTGTAGGAATGTCTCCCGAACGACTGCAGCAGGCTCTTCGTAGCTTCAAATCGAACGTGCAAAAAGAGATCGAAAATGCCAAGAACGATTTGAGTAAAAAGAAGTGAAGCGAAGATGTGTGATTGGGACAAGAAAATGTAAACTGTATCGCGTTTCAATGTAATTAAAATTTATTTGTATTTTGAAAGTTTGTCGTGCTCATTCGTTAATTCGCCTAGAATTGTATTCGCGAAAACGATAAAGTTCAAACATTGTAACTATGACCGAGTAGTTTTTCATTGCGGTAAACTTTAGATCCCTCAATTCTATGGGGATTGAACTGAACGATGTTGTGGCGAACAAATACTTTACATATGCTCATATTCTCGCGGTAAATTTAATTTGACCACCATATGAGACTGTCAGAAGAGAATAACAAAAAAAAATAATATGGGAACAATTTTACACATCTGGCAGGTTTGTCTGTAGTAATATAATATGTTATGAAAATAAAAATTGCAAACGTCCATTTGCCAGATATGGCCATCGCAGTCCCACGTAGAGAAGAGCGATGCTAACCAGGTGGTAAAGAGGGTGGGAGCGAGAGAGTTAAAATCAAAAACTCTCAATAAGGTGGTTTATAACCAAATGGTCGTCATTCGTTGAAGAATGAGTCATAGAAAATACAAATCAATGCTGCACATGTCCTGCGCATATCAAATTACATAACAAATTAGATCCCTAGCTAGTTGGAAGCAATAGAATGTTTGCTCATATCCACCGTGACAGAAGCCCCGCCGGATGGTGCAGCTGATGAAGACGTTCCAGATGGAGCTGAGCCCAACGTTCCTGCATTCTGTGGGAGCTTTCCGCTTGTGAGTGATAAACTGGGTGCGTTGGACGAAGGAGCAGTCCCAGCAGCAGCTGGCGCGCTGCCGGCCGCCATATTCATACGCTTCTTACCACCACCCCCAACCGGGCGATGGTTTCGCTTGTCAGTCCCAATATCCAACACGACTGTAGAATCATCCAGCGGTGCACTGTTTGCCGAATTATCATCAGTGCCGCCCGCAGCTCCGTCAACGGTTGCGCTGGAACCTTTTGAAAGTGGCATATTAGCCATCGTTGCCGCGGAACCGGACTGTATACCTCCCGCCGCTGTCCCACGGTTTGATTGCATTTTGTTCGGTTTCGACCGCTGCTGGATGCTTCCCGGAGTGTACAGTGGCTGAATCACATTTCCTACTGCCTTTGTTCTTCCCTCGCGGAACACCATCCGTTGGCCCGGTTTCATATACTCCGGATTTTTTATAAACTTAAAGCGCACCACGGCTTTGTCTCCGGTTCGAAGGCATTCCTTGGACATCTGCAGTATCTGAGCCGTTTGCCTGATGCTGCCACAATGCACCATTGCCGACCAGCGCCCGTATTTGCTGGATATTGTCGTTGGATGGTGCAGCACCAGTATCTCGCAGTCAAACTCCCAACAGGCTTGGGGATTCAGCGTCTGACTAACCATCACCATTCCCTTGCGAATTTGCGAACGCTTGATCTTTTTCAGCGCAAAACTGGCCGTTTGTCCGCTGCGCACCTCGCGTACCACCATTCGCTTTCGGTGAATACTTTTAATTGTGATCGGCTGAAAGTCCCCCAGCGGATCCGGACCGAGCAGCAGCGTATCGTTTAACCGTACGATCCCCTGCAGTGTGATGCCTGACACGACCGTTCCCACACCCTGTACACGAGGGATAAAAATGAAGCCGGAAATGTGTGCTCTTAGAACTTGGAACGGATGCGAAAATTGCGAAATACTGCACTTACCGGTACAGCGTACGTATCGTCAATTTGAAATTCGGTCGGCAGAGCATCGTTCCCCGTGGTGCGCACGTTCAGCAGATTGAGGAACATTTTCAGCAGGTCCAAATTTTCTCCCGTTACATTCGACACTTGAAATATGGGACATAACCGTTCTGACACGAAATTAGTCGCACTTAGAACAACATCGTCACTCGTTTTCACCATCACCGGAACCTTCCGACAGCCCTGTGATTTGAGAATTTTGTACAACAGCTTAAGATTCTCCTGCAGAATGTTCGGAGGACACATATCAATCTTCGTGACGACCACAAACACCGGCACAGATAGGGCAAGAGCGAGCCCCAAATGTTCCTTAGTCATTCCCACGATGCCAGAGTTTGCTCCAATCTGAAAGGATTATATGTGAGTGACACAAAACTTTATATAAACCGTAAAGCAATCTTCTACTTACCATCAGCATACCGAAATCCGGTGCATGACCAGTCATTCCAAACACAGTGGTCTTCAAATACCTCTCGTGTCCTGCCAGATCGATAAAGGTGATCACCTTGGCTGACTTTTCGCAAATCTTCACCCAATCCAGCGTACCGTGGTCCGGTTTGTTGACCACATTTCCTACGCTATCGAATCCCAAGATGTCGTTACCGACCGAGCTTGTGCGACCACTTTCGATTTCATGCTTATGGCGGAAGAGACGCTGCCGTGCGAATCCGCGGCCATTGTCCAGTTCACCGTGCGTCAGCACTCCGAGCAGTGTAGACTTGCCGGCATCTACATTTCCGACAACAGCTACCCGAACTTCGGTAAAATCGTTCTCTTTGACTTTCCGCCGAATCAGATACTGTCCCGTGGTACCCTTATCGGCCTTTCGAGTGCGTAGTTCGACACATTCCGCATCAAGCATTGCTGCCAGAGACTGTAACGTTGCCAGAGAAGCCGCGAAATCATCCGGCTCCAAACCATTTTCGCTGCCATCTAATCGAAGAAACAAAATTACTCGATTACATACTTTTCTTGGTCAAAAATTTAGGTTAAAACTTGTGCATACCTTCGCCGATACCGATTTCGTAAACCGTCTCACCACGACTAGCGGATATACGCTCTTCTAATCGTTTCATCAACAAATCGAACTGATCCTCCGTCGGTCCAACAAGAACCGTTTTTTCACGAATGCTGGAATAGTCAACAAACTTCCGCTCCCCCGAAGAACCATTGGATGATGCAAACCCATCTGGAAGTGCCGACACATTCGCACCCGACCCGTGTGCGACTGAGGTTGATTGTTTTGTTACGCTTGGTTTCATCTTGCTTTATCCTTTTGTTTTCGTAATCTATTCGCGCGCGTCAAAATTGTTCATAACCGTACTGTAGCACAGTTAGCCATTACTCTCGCGCAGAACACGATTTGTATCGAAACAACAATAAACTATGAACAAAAATATGCTCTTCCAAGATACAGCACAGGGTTTTCTGTTCTATCGCTGATACACTAGGAAAAGACAACGGTGGCGGACAGTTACAGCTGGTATCTGGCGATTACCTATCTTTTCCTTTTCCTTTTCCTACGTAGATCGATGTGGCAAGCTTGCCTTTCATACACTTGTATTCCGAGCGAAAGGGAAACAATCAGCGAAACCTTTTTTGTTTTTCTCTTTTACTGCCGTCACACAACCGATTCTATAAATGGCGTTGGTACCGTTTTTAAGGTGCAAGATGAAAAATATTACCACAACACGAACACGGCGACCGTTGCGACAAATATAGCAACGATTCTACCGTCTTTCTTCCCACTTTCTTTGAACCTGTTGAAAAGGTAGAATTTGGCAATGTTTGCAATCGTTTCACCAGAAATTGATGATGACAACAACACATGGTGGTTTTGCCGTTGGACATGGTCATAGCTAGTCTATGGTCGATTTCGTCGCTTAAAACCCTAGTTGAAAAATCGATTCGCAATGATATGCACGATTTATTTTAAAAGGAATGTTGCGTTTTCATTAAATTTCTAACATCATTCAAACTATTCAAATATCAGTTTAGATTATGAGGCGATGACCGCGTGGTATGACTTAATCAAGTTGTTCTTTTTGTTGCTGTTACATGTTTTGACAGAATAGCAGTGTTTTCTGTCTCTGCCAGCGGCAATTACCAAAACTTATAAAAACATAATTGGAAGCAATATTTTTTCAGATGTAAGCATAGAAAAGTGTCTGAGATCATGTACCATGAAAAGCAGCAACGAGAATTGTGCGCGCTCCATGCCCTAAACAATTTGTTTCAAGGTACACTCAGTTTGTTTGCAAGTACTTTTCCCAGAAGAACGCGTACACTTAATTTATTTTCGTTTTTGCAGATAAATCTTCATTCAGCAAAACGCAACTCGATCAAATTTGTCAAAATCTTTCACCAAACGAATACATCAATCCACACAGGTATGTTATGGTTAATGCTAGCTTGAATTTGGAATGAAACATACCTACTTATACAGATCCATTCTGGGACTCGGAAACTACGACGTGAATGTAATCATAGCAGCACTGCACATGAAGGACTGTGAGGCGGTGTGGTTTGATAAAAGAAAGTGAGTAGCCGCCAACATTTTGAAACAAAACTTATTTCTATTCTTAAAACCTTCTTAACAGAGATCCTTCTCGAATAGACACAACGAAAATAGTAGGATTTATACTGAATGTTCCCAGCAATTATAAGGTTGGATTTGTAAGACTCCCTATCCAACGTAGGCACTGGATAGCGATTCGGCAAATCAACAAAGAATATTGGAACTTGGATTCTAAATTAGATGCTCCTCAATGCTTAGGCGACGTGAGTATCTATTATTTATTCATACGATGTCAACTTGTTTAGATCGTTCCTTCTATTCAATGTGATACTCATTTCAGGAATCGAGCATGCTACAGTACCTACGAGAGCAACTGCAAAGCAATGACAAAGAGCTATTTATCGTATGCACAAGCGAAGTAGATAAATCACAACAGTGGTTATTATCAGACAACGAACATCGGTGAATGAAGCACAGGAAATAGATTAATAAGCCGGTTAAACAGTTCCAGCACATATAAATCCAAAGAAAGAATTATTACAAAAGGTAGGTATTGCAGGGTCTCTTGATTGGGTAAATAAAGAATATGAGAATTCCTTGTCACACAGCTGTGTGTAATACACATTAAACATATCCGCATACTTGATCCAACAATTAATCTCCGGTTTACTTCTGTATGATAAGTATTTCTGTATATCAACAATGTGGCAAAAAAGTAAGATTGCTATTTTGTGTAAACCATGTCGCAATCCAGTTAGCCTAAACCAACCAGTT
This sequence comes from Anopheles farauti, assembly GCA_000473445.2. NCBI lineage: Eukaryota > Metazoa > Arthropoda > Insecta > Diptera > Culicidae > Anopheles > Anopheles farauti. The sequence continues at coordinate 12,764,324 of KI915044.1, forward strand.
AACCAAAAGCCGGATATTTCATATAAAAACATTATCGTTAGTATATTGTATAATTTGAAAACAAGCTATAAGAATGTATGGTTTAGCGTTTAGGTCCGTACTAACATTTTTCACATGTCCTGCCAATGCACGATCAATTTATCAAAAGGTGTTAGTTACAGTTTATTTACAATGGTTATTAATTTTTTGAACCATGTTAAACAGCCTGATTTATTTCTGATTGTACCTTTTGTGTATTATGTTTTCTTTTCACACACTTCGTGCCTCATCGTGAATTTATTTCACATATTACCTTTTACCTTGTTATAATAATTTTTTCTTATAATCCTTAATACTTACATACTGTATGAACTTGCTGTTAGATTTATAATGTATGCCAGTTTTTTTTTATAATCGTTCTGCAGATATATTTAATCTTACATACAAATTTTTTAAAAGTTTATGATTTCAGAAATATTGTTCCTACATTTTATTCTGATGTAAACCACTGTGCACGGATAATTTTCGAAATTGGTTTTATGTTTTCTGTCATTTTAGAAACATTTCGAAACTTTTTCGAACATCAGAAATCAATGGCGGTTAAGTTGTGGAAAAGGGTTTGATTAAAGCTTAACCCATCTATGACGACCACATAAAAATAAATAACAAATAGTTTGACTTTTTCTGAGCCCTTACGATTTGTAGGTAGAATAATGATTATGGTTTGTTTGAATTTAAAAAAACTCATATGAACAAAACATAACAACCCACACAACTGGGTTTGACTGTCCGCCGTACATGCTTTGAGCTGTCACGCTGCTTTATTTGAACTGACCTGTTCTATAATAACTTTTGGTGCTAAGCAAAAGACGCCACAATGGCGTCGTCTAACTTGATAGTAAACGTAAATAATCTAGAGAAAATAGAAAATTTTCTCAATGACTCGACGTACAAAGAGATTATCGAGAACAGTGAAACGTTCAATACACGACTATGCTTGGAACGCAGACTCCGAATGCCGTTTCTAGACCCGCAGACGGGCGTCGCTCAGAATCACTGTGCGCTGTTTATGCACAGCCGTCATCGGATCCCGGGTCTGAAAAATGGACAAGTGTACAGCTATCCTGCTGCCCGTTGGCGTAAGTCTCGTCGACAGTATCTGCTGCAGAAACCGCATCCACCCTTTCCGGCGTACACACATCGGCCGTTCGGGCATCTTCAACCGGCACCGCCACCCTCGATACTACCCGGCGGCGGACTAGGCGTAGACCGTGGTGGAAGTGGCGGTGTAGGAGGGGGTGGTAGCACGTATGATTCAGAAAACTCAAACCTGGACCAATCAAGTGCGGTCGATGCGTCCGATCTCAAGGAGCACGAATCGGATAAGGTGGGCAAGGATTGGTACTATGATGAAATGGAAATGCACGATATGGAATCGTTCGAGGACCACGATCTGCCGGACTCGGACTGTGACTACGAGGAAAGCTTCAGTCAGCGCAAGAAAAAGAGCAAGGGTTCCCGGAGTGGTGGTGGTGCAGGAGGCGGAGGCTCTGGCGGTGGTCGCAGTAAATCTGGTGGTTCCTCGTTGTCGGATGCAAACAACCGGCGCGGTGGTAGGGGCGGCGGACGGGGCCGAGGACGGAAATCGCAAGGTATTGGGGGCGAGCTGGGTCCTAGCTTCAAAGATATGGTGGAAACACCCAAGAAGAATCGTGTTCAAACACTACCCAACCTCACACCCCAATCGAACAGCTCATCCCCATTGACCCTGCCCGGAGGAGGAGGAGGTGCAGCTGGATCTGAAGAGCTCCCGATGCCGGAACTGGTGCCGGAAGTGAAAAACGACGGTAGCGGTGAATCAGCGGACGGAACGGGACCATCAAAGCTGGGAAACAATCGTGCCGGGCCGGTCGTTAATCACGCGATCGGTGGACCGGGAATAAACAGCTCACCCGGTGGGCCAATGGCTGCACTAACCGGTGCAGCTGCAACGGCCGGCGGAGTTCCGACAGCAGCCGCCATCGGTCCCGGAATCGGTCCTGGGATGCCTGGTGCTGGTGGCGGTGCGATTGAGAAGAGTCGTGCAGTCCCCTCACCCTACTGCGACTTTTGCCTTGGCGATGCGCGGGAAAACAAAAAGACATTCGAGCCAGAAGAGCTGGTGTCCTGTTCGGATTGTGGACGCTCGGGACATCCTTCGTGTTTGCAGTTCACGGCAAACATGATCATCTCCGTGCGGAAGTATCGATGGCAATGCATTGAGTGCAAGTACTGCACCATCTGCGGTACGTCCGACAACGACGATCAGTTGTTATTCTGTGACGACTGTGATCGTGGCTATCATATGTACTGCCTCTCGCCGCCACTCGTCTCACCACCTGAGGGTTCCTGGAGCTGTAAACTGTGCAAGGAAGAGTTTCACAAACCCAAGTAAAACGGTTGACATCGTTGAGCTACCTAGCGGCGAACACTAGAGGGTTCGCCGTGCAGATAAAAAAAAACTACGACCATACACGGAGACTTCTTGTGTTGGCACCCAGGTCAGTAGGAAAGCATTAAGATACCGACAGCATAAACGACATTTTAGTATTAGGTGCGAAGATACACAAGCAATTGTACTATGACTTCGAAACCGACACCGGTCGATCGTATATCGATATTAACTCTCTCAACTAGATAACTTTTGCTCATTCTCTGAAACAAAACAGAAAAAATGGAAAACAAAGTGCGAGTTAATTGGCGCGTTTGCGCTAAAGAAAGTGCAATTTTAACGATCCTGCCACCGCCCCCATTTCCCATTTGTACCGATTTGTATTTTGTGTAACTTTTGATCTGTTTCTGTGTTTGTTTTTCGTTTTGTGGTTTTGTCCATTCGCAACCGTACATGCATTTTTTTCTAATTTTATTCACTACCGACTAAGGACAGTACTTAAGCTATCGCAATAAGAGTGTAATTGGTTAGTGCACCTAATGCCGGTAAGGGCTACGCTTGCCATTGCCACGCAGACGATTTGGCAGCCAGGAAATATCTCCCTCCCATTTTCTCTCTATACCTCTCTACGTCAGCATTAATTTTAAATCGTCTAAGAAAATGTCTTAGTTATGTTATGGTTATGGAAGAAAGTAAAACATGCAAGAAAAAAAAAACAAACAAATAATGGCTATCTATACTATCCGGATGAAATCACGCAATAGCAACCACGCAGAACATACTACAATTATTACTACTATAGATTGATATATTAAGCAGCTCTCACGTACAATAATATCCACGTTTTCAAATGCGTTTTACGTAACACATTGCGTTTTATTGCTTTGAAAAACAAAACTCCAATCTCCGTATCCGAAAACATATGGCGTTCTAGCTCTTCTGATACCTGATTTGAATTCTATGCTGTTAACCTTCGTCTACACTGAATGTCTTTCTTGCTTGTTTACATTATCACAGATTCTCAGTACTCATAGGTATACCGTTTAGTTTTGACGCATTTCACGGACTCACAGTGTGGAAGGGCAGTTTTTATTCTTCGCTATAAACAAACGGTCCGGATCGAGGCTCAGCTGCTCCAGTGCATTGTAGATCTTTTTCCTTATGTCCGTCGAGTAATCCCGCTCGCGTCCAAGTAGCCAGATTTGATCTGATGCAGTTGCAAATTAAAGAGAAAAATTGACCAATTTAAACATTTTTTAGCGCAAAATACGCTGCGTTAGCGATGTTGTTACTCGTTATCTTACCAGCATGCACGGCCACAAAGCTTGTGCACGACCAGAGGATGGCGAAGTTATCGTAGTTGGTATAGAGCACTTGGTATCGACCTGATCCGGGCAGTAGTCGTGCGATTGCCGTTGGAAGCCGTGATTGCAGCTGAAAGTGAAAGAAGCCGTACAATCATTGATTATTGACTAGGTTTAAAGAACCAGTCCATGAAGTCGTGTATCTAAGTTGCGTTCTGTTAGCGGTATTAAAGGAAAACATCGATATTTACACTTAAATTGAGATGACAAATTAAAAATGATGGTATACTTTATGCATAATAATAGTTTAGTTTACATTCCAATTACCACAACCTGACATAATCCGCATTATTCAAACAGTCCCATATTGTCTAGTGGTTAGGATATCCGGCTCTCACCCGGAAGGCCCGGGTTCGATTCCCGGTATGGGAAACACCTTACTTTTTTTAATCGTCGCACTCATTTCAACAAAAGAATAGATTTAGTTTAATTTCACATTAGTGAACAGTCTGCATGCAACCGTTGTTTTTTGCGATATAATAAGATCATTTGCTTACAGCATATATTTGGTCAAATAAAACAAAAAAATAACTATGATTATTTCGCAATAACTGAACTAAATTTGTTGTTTTAGCCGTCCAAAATAGAGGTTTGTTCGAAATGTAAAAGTAAAACATAAGTTCTCATTCCATCCATCTTCCAGCAGAAGGCAGATCTATAGAATGTATCCAGAAGTAGGTTAGCTTACGCTAATTACACCGAAAAGTGTGGCGTACCACAGTAGGCGTGACTGTGACCACAGTAGGCGGAATTGTGTAGGTTTTGGTGTTTCGGAAGACTTGCACAAAACGAACCAAAATTACAGTACCGTTGTGTCCAATCCCGTCCAGTCTAGAAAGGTAAATTTTCCCTCGATACCGTTATGATCAAGTGTGTTTTCTTTTCGCCTACATTGATTGTGCTAGCCTAGATTAGCGTTATGTTTTGTTGTTCTGTCTTTCCTAACATACCTGAACGTTCATGATGGAGGAGGTTTCACTCTCCGGCACGGCTTCACCGATGCTGATCGATGGGTTTCCCGTCCTGCAGAAATACACAAGTGCATCGAATCGTTGGCGTTCTAGGGAGTAGAAGAAGGTGCGCAGTTTGCTCCACTTACCATTGATTGACAGATTTAATCGAAATCTCCAGCTGGCTCCGGCCAGCCTCGTCCCGCAGCGTCGTGTTCTCAAAGGTAAGCGTCGTGCAGCCGGACGCCAGTTCGGGCAGATAGAAGGAACGTTCCACCTCGTACCACTTACCCAAAAACTGGAGAATGTACAAACAAAAGACGGGGATGGGGATGGGTCAGTTTTATAGCTGGTCACGTTGTTGGGTCGCTTTTGATAAGATCTTTCCAGTGTCCACTTTCTCAGGCCCTGCTCCATTTCACCCGGAATGTTCGGTGCGAGTACAACATTAGGGATGACACACCGACACACTGGCCGATGTTGCGTTGTTACGCGAAAGAAGACGGTCGCGATTGGTTCGTGAGTTTCAGGTATAATAAACTACCCAACTCAGCCGAACGTGCAGCACCAGCAGCAGTAGCAACAGCAACGAAATGCACTAGGACAACGGGCAAGTAGGCTGCGGATTTTACGGATAATTACGTAAGTTTGGCACGTCAGAGTCGGCGGTGAATCGAAAGTTTCTCTAGGTGGCGTCCGTGGGCGACGGAAGATGTGGTGCGCAGCGAAACGACACACATCGGTCCCGAATGGGCCATTCCTCCACCACTTCAGCCCGTAGGCACTCTTTCTCTTTTCCGATTTCACCCTCCTTCGCTTTGGTGTGGACATATATTTATTCGGGCGTTTATCGGGCCGTTTAAATATATTGAACCTGTCTTACGGGGCCGTAGAAGAAAGGTAGGGTCGTTTCACCGTTGCACTATAGAAGCTCGGCACATTAATTGGGAAGCTTCACATACAGAAAAAAAAACCTATATAAATATCATCCCCTCCAAGGGAAGGTAGAAAGTACGAGAAGAGCGTGAAGCATGTGTTTGCATTGGGTGAATCATTTGGTTAACATGGCACCTCCCCCAACACCCGCCCTCCCTGTTCGACCTAGGAGAAGTTGAACTCCGTTCCGTTTTGTTACTGAAGTTATGATTTTGTGTTGCCATCGCGAATGTAGGTGCTTATTACCACATAACACTGTTTCCAGTCAACAACGAAGTTCGATCGGACGCTGTTCGCATATTAAAGGCCAACGCGAGTGGCGGGTGGCCGAATTCGAACCGGATTGTTTACATCGGCCTTAGGCGTGTGATTGTGTGCGGCTTGCGAGTGGTTTTTTTTGCTTTCAGAGGGAGGATATGATTTATGATTCCTTTCACTCCAAACGATCCATGTTTTGTAGCTGCCACTCCGCCGGCCAAGAAAGCTAAACGAGGAACCGAACGCCGCTTGTGTTTTGTTCGTTAACCAATAACCCTGAACTCATTGGCCTGCTCTGATCATGGAACTTTTACGCAAGCTTGCCATTGCAGACAATGGTGCTAGCCGCAGCCACGCCGCCTTCCTTTTGCCGTTCTAGGGCGTCCGTCGTTGCCGTGCAACTAATGCTCGCTAATACTTCACGTTGCAGCACGCAGTTGCGGCAAGAGGGTTTTGGGGTTTTTTTTTTTGAAAACCGTACATTCGTTAAGCAAATGGTGGCCATTCGCGGATGAGAAAGTTCTATGCCGAACGAGGGGCCGCGTCTTACCTTTGTCATGTTAAACTTTGGCATTGAGGGGTAATTTGGACACTTGCCGAAGCCTGACGCCAGTACGGGGCTCAACCGCACAAGCCATAGGCTGACGACAACGAACCACATTACACGCAGCTCCATGAATTGATGGTACATGTTTCAATATTCCACGGTGTGTGAGTGCTTAGTTTTTTTTTACTGTCCGGTTGTTACACTCGTTGGAGAAGCAAATGCTTTTACTACGGCGTCGTCGTCTAACCTGCACTTTATACACGGCAATGGTGTTCAACAGGCAAAGTCCAATGAGCGGTCGATTACCGTTTTCGATCGACGACGGAAAATCAAAACACACACTCGTAGTGGCAACCCGATCGAAGGTCACGTCGAATTTGATTGTAGGCGGTGTGGGGTTAAGCGAAACACGCTTTGCCAGTTTTCTCGCCTGCTCTTCGGTACTGTTCACTCACTCGTTATCACGGGCTATCACTTGTTTATGATGCCGCACGACCGTGCGGTGTAGTTCTTGCCAGCGTCGTGTTCAACGATAATCGAACATTATTATGGGGAGCGCTCGATTGCTTCAAACAAACTCACGGAACCGTGCGATAAACTTGAAAAACTTCTAGGTGCGGTTGTCTCCGGCGGTTAGTCCGAGGATGGTGATGGTGGGATGGATAATAATTGAGAAAAATCACGCGCTTGCAAAAACGTCAACGATGGCTCGGGAGTTATTCAATGCTTGCTACTACACACTCTGCTCTTCTGGTCGGACGCGTTTGTAGCAAATTGGACGGTATTTTTCAACACATGCACAGGTGTCACGGGCACGGGAGTCCAACTTTGTGGAAGCATGCACACTTCGGTTTAGTTTCGATACGCACACACACACACACACTTTGATTTCCGTCACTCAGAGAATATGCGCCAGCGTAATCACGTTTCTCCGTGAAAGATTTGGATGGACCAACGGCGGAAAGCACACGATCCGCGATGGAAGAAGAAGAAAACAGTGTGGGAAAAAACAAATGGGGAGAACTTAAACACCACGCGACTCTGCACAACCAATTCCGATTACAATACGAACGCAACTGACTTTTCGAACGGCTCGAACTGCGGCCACCAACACGCCGATGCAGTTCGGGCGGTTGCTCCCTCTCTCTTTGTCTTGCGCACCATTCTTCGTCGGGAGCGCTTTCGGTTCGGTCCTTTTCGCTCACTCGCTTGCTCGCCTCGGTCGCGTTCCGCGCACGGTTCGTCGGTGCGATGACGCTGATGCTGGGGGGTTTGTTTTCTCCCGAGCATACTCCCACTTTGTCGCGCCGCAACCATTTCCGTGGAGAAGCACCATTACGACCCGCATGCTGCTGCTCGGTCGCGGTCGTGGGCATACCGATTCTGTTGCATCGGTACGAACGATCGGTACGACGGACGAAGACGATCGTTTCGCCGTGTTTGCTGGAATGCAGGAAGGGAATCGTGCGGTTTGTGGTGCTTGTGGTGACACGTACCATTTCGCTGGTTTGAGCCACAGCAGGTTGGTGAAGGAAGAGGAGGCGAACAGCGAAGGGGAACACCTTCGAAGGTGCAAGTTGCAAAAACATAACAACAACGCAACCGCCATCCGCTCTCTTGCTCGTGGTGCAGAGAAATGCTCTCATGATCGATCGGTACTGAGCACAACAGGGTGTCTCGAAAGACACTGGCACGTGATCACATAAATCGCTTGTTACTGAACAACATCGGTGCACCAACTGACCTTTAAATTCTCGGTTTGATGCCGATAAGTTTCATAAACATTTTTCTATTAGCATAAAACCATGCTGGCCCGATTTTCAGTACGCAAAGTATGCACAAAGTCACTTTACCAAGTAGTTTATCGATTTAACGACTTTCATTATTTTATGTTGATGAAAGCTCGTGGAGAACATTTAAAAATCCGATGCAACTCGATGCTTTTATGACCGGTTTGGTTGTGATATTTGATATTTGATATTTAAATTTGAGAAAAGCCAGTTATTAACGTAAAAAGTAGTTATTAAATAGTTCAATCAAAAGAAAACTTAAACCAAGTTACAAGCATTTTTTTTTCTTTATCGCAAGGAAAATGAAGTTTTGGTTTTGTGAGCAGTCCTTACGATTTTTACTCTAATCGCAAAGCAAACGAAATTTTCGCCTCCTTTTCGTAATCAATCCTTTCGATTTTTAATCATTCTTTTTTATCACCGTCATCGTGCACTTCCATCGTTATTTTTAACGATTTCAAGGCGAAAAGATACCAAAAAGCTAGCCAGAAAACTGTACATAACCATGAGCTTGATATTTGTACCGAACACATCAGGATTGTAGAATGACCATGACCTACGCAATATGGTATGGGGTTAAGATGGTGATCACTTATTATCACCAAGATGGTGGCACTTGTACCCGTTGTTACCTAATTAGGAGATATCTCTGGATAGGCGAACGTATCTTTCAGAAAACATCAACTATCTTATAGCATACTTGGTGACAGCCATCTTAATGATGATTTACGAAGCTGAGAAAAGTACAACATATACGGTACTGGGAATACTAATATACGGTACTCCGAGCGACGAACCCAAATCTGATAAAAACCGTCTTCAACGCGCTCCAGAGTTGATTGCATTGGAGAATTTTGTTGCTAAAATAACGAGCTGCAACCTCCTGGGACGAGACCACACAGCTCGAAATGAAAAAACATTATTGTAGGACCATACCCAGATTGAGCCAACATCTTTAAATGCAATGCCTTAGAAACAATCAAGTAAGCAGTGAGATCTTTTTCCCGAAAATTTTTTCTTCAAATTTCTCAATTCTCAATACTCATACCTCGTTTACTCTGGTATTGAATGTGAAATTCGATTAAATTGAATTGCCATTCGTTTATGTACCAATTTTACGCATAACTTCTTTCTCAATCGTAAACTCAAACACAACTACACTTGGTTTTCCTACAGATCTTTTATTTTACATATACTTGTGTTTATGGTATGAAATGATTTTCCACAGCTGGTTATTTGTAACATTTTGCTAGGAAATGAGACGATAGCAAAAATGGTTTCCATCATACTTGTATAAAAAATGTTCGCGTTAGATTAATATGCTTTATCGCTTTTCTCTACCGGTTCGCATTGTATTCTCGTATTGCAGTGATTTTTTAAGCTAAGTAACGACAAAATGTTTCAAATGGGTCACACAATTTTGAGCTCGCCCCGGCGGAGGAGGGCTTCAACGATAGGTCTCACAAATGTAACGTACTGCACAACTTAGATACGGAGGGATACATAAATATTGGCCTCTAATAACGTGAAAATTGTACTGTTTCGTTCGGATGGTAATTTGGTTGATGTAAATTCTTGCTTATCGTTTGATTGCCAGCCGATTGCTGCACGGCCTGTTTGTGTTTCGATTTCGACTAATTGTATGTTGTTGTTGTTGCTGTTTTTTTTGTTTTTGTGTAGTAAAAGTGGTTTGGTCTGCCAAATTGATTTCGTAACGCAAGGTTAGGCGAATCTCGTATGGCTTAGATGTGAACGTAACAGACAACAAACATAACGCCAAACGAAATAACAACAACTCGATCGAGTACAATACAACAATACCGCAGCTTCGTAGGAGCTGACACTATGACGAGTGTGAAAGTTTTGGTTTTCTTGTTTAAACTACATAAATATGATTCAAATTTTGGATTACATCGCTCACTAACTGTACGTTTGTTTTGCTATATATTATCTTTGAAATGTACTGTAGCTACCTTTTGTTAGCCAGACGTCCGCTACCGTCGTGGCACGTCGATTGATGTAAAGAGAAGATGTTGCAAAAACTTGGTGGGTTTTATCTTTCCTTACACGTCCATCGCACTTCGCCAACTTTGCCCAGCTGCTGGATGTTATGTGTTTTTATCTGCTTGCTTTTCTCCTCTTTGGACACATTTTTTCACGCTGAACATTCAATTATGTTTCTTTGTCCCTTTTTTTAAATAGTTTATACGTTAGTTTGTTTGAACACACATTTGTTTTAAATATATGCATATGTTTTTTTTTGTTTGTTTTTGTTGTTGTTTGTATGTTTCTGTGTCATTGCGCAATCATGCACTTCCCATATTGTGCTTTATCGTGTTTACTTTTAAAGATCGCCCTAAAATCGATTTGTGGTTGTGTATACCAGCTCTTTTTTATTTCCGTGAGAGTGGCTTACGCTCGAGAGGGAATAAATTTATCTAAACTATTTAGTTTTCCTTTTACTATTTGCTGAAGTCCCGATAGTTCGTTTGATTGATTCGATTGATACATAGTAAGGTTCAATTCCGTTTTCATAAAAATGAGCAAATGTCCGTAGTAAGGTGAGCAAAAATGCGGGTAAAGTAACGCAACGTAACGTAATTCCTGGGAGAATTTGCAACTAACGCCTGTCCTAACTTCCGCAGGATCAAGTCAGCTGCTAGCGCTTTACACCATTGGCACTAACATCTTTTGTGTGGGATGTGTGTATTTGTTTTTTTCATTTCATTTAGCTTACATACTATCGCTTTTCTCCGTCGCACGTTGCGTATCTATCGTTTCTAGCGATCAATCGTCTATTTGGGAGTAGTTCACTACACTACTAGCTGACGAATATGGGTTTGAAGAAATTGGTATCGTATTAGCGGTTAAATGTGGTACTAGCCAATCAACGCTGTTGTTGTTCGATTTGAGGATAATACATGGCATTGCTGACTGGATCCTCTCGCCGATTGGGGGTTTATTTGGCTGCATTACATCCCAAAAAGTGAGTTGGTTCCGTTCCGGTTTCGGTTATGCATGAGTTGTTAGCATTTGTGTTCGTCTGTTCGTCATTTGATTTCGATTATTTCTTTGATCTCTATGTGTGTGTGTGACAGTATGTGTGTGTGTGTGTGTGGTCCTGCTATTCAATTACTTTTCATCTGTTTAAGGATCTTACTTTCAATCTTTAATGTGTAAGATAGATCAATATAAAAAAGGCTTTCAAAAATCTGTTCGATCGTGAATGGTATTTAATCAAAACCGTTGACGAGCACGGATGCTGGCAATAAATACCAATCCTGCGCTTAACACAGCAAACAATTGCAATTACGTGACAAATGTAAAAATATTCGCTTGCTCTTGAAACTTGGCAGACGCGTTTTTAGGAATGATTGTTAATAAAAAATCGTTGCACCAAGGCTTCTTACACGTTTGTTAAATTAAACGTAACTATTTGCTTCGTTATCTATTCGATCCATAAATAAAGGACATTGCATCAATGTCCATTGCGTCAGTTGCCTTTGTTTGTCGCAACCATCATTCGCTGCTGACTTCGTAATCGAACGATTGGCGCACTGCCGGACTCACCACATGTTTCGAGGAGGTTTTTCATCCACTTAACCGACCATTATGATTAGTACATGTATTTAAATTCATGAAAATTGCTTGCTTAGATACGTTCCGTGACGTAGACCTTGCAGTTCGCCGGTGAGTTGGAGCGACGTACGGCGAACGGGATGATGATACCGAGCCCGGTCAGTATAACGCCGATCGAGTTCATGATGATTCCCTCTTCAATCGTTTGGGAGTAGTTTTCACTAAAATAGGCGAGTACGCAGAATGTTATAGAACGTATTAAATTTGTGTTTAATTTCGGTTTGGAGTACGGAACTTACCCAAGCTCGAAGTGAGCCTTCTGAGTCAAACCGGTGACTGCTGTAGCGATGGCCAACATGAACGTGGCCACACCGAAGCTGGCATGGATGGGCACCATGGTGGAACGGAACTTGTACGTAGCGTTCTCGCAGCACAGCAGAATGAGGAAGCTGTCAAGAAAACGAAAACCCGTCAATTGTGTGCCGTCGTGGGCCGTCATTTTCCAGCCAACCAATACGCACCTAAAGAATCCCAGCACGAACTGTAGTGCAAACAGTCCCATCGTGATCATGCCGAGCCAGGAATGCAGCGAATAGAAGTTCGGAATCTGCTGCTGGTTGTGTGAATCCCAGACAGCCATGAAGCCAATCACTATGCACGGTATCGAGCAGGCGTGGAAGAAAGTATGGCACAGCTTTACGATCAGATGCGAGCAGCATCGGCAAATTCGGTACAGGAGTATGGCTGGAAGTAGGAGCAGTGAAAACGCATTTGTTTATTTGCCATCTCTCGCGTACGATCTGGGCAGACGAGCTGGTCACAAACGTACAGAATCCTGATAGTGTGATGTAACCACCGATCATCAGCACGGGATGCAGGTTGAACTGCAGCTTGGGGTCGTCCATATTGAATCCCTTGCGGTAGTAGATCGTCCAGAAGATGGTCAGCACCGAGGCTGCAATGAGCAGGATCGAGGACACGACCACGACCAGTATGTACTCGAACCATGCACCACAATTCCACACGCGATCGTCATCGTCATCATATCTCCTGCAAATGATCGGTAGAAGAGAAAGAAACGTTCAGCTGTTGTTCGTGGACCTGCTGCCTCGGGTGGGCTAATTGAGTTGCACTTTGGTGGTGATTAGTGAAGCAAATGAAATTATAATCCCAATCTTCCCAGCAACCTTTACCCCCGCGAGCGTCGCTTTGTCCCGCATCTCACGCTTCGGTCGATAGGGCAGTTCCGCGTTGGCGTTCGACTGGTGTGCGGGCGGCTGAGAAACTAGATCTTCCCGCAGAAAAAAAAAACACCGGCAGAAGGTTCGGCTAGGGTCGGCTGGAATGAACCATCGGACGGCGACATCCTGTTGTTTGGTGCGATGAATCAACTTCGCGGCGTCCGCGGACGTACAGCCACCGTGGCTGTGTGCTCCGTTCAGTTGACGCGAAGAGGTCAATTTAGTTAATTGGCCTTTCGCCAAGGGGCGGGAAAGAGAAAACGGCGCGAGTGTAAACGCAGGAGCACGCCGATCCACGAGCGCTCATTTAACAAGATCCAATAGGAATAAGTGGGTGGATGCGTCGACGCGTCGACTGAGTAAACGATTGTCCGCTTCATTCGCTAGCCACCGGGCAGCAACCGTTTCAACAGCTTCTCCGAACTGAAGCGTCGGGTCGGCCGATTTGCTCCACTCCTCCCAGAGCTCCCGCTCGTGTTACACACTGCTAAATGAGTCTTTTTTCCGACCATTTTGTCACCGAACGCCGAACGGTTGGTACATCATAAAATAGGCAATGTAAATGTGATGCCCAACATCCATCTCGAGTTGCCACCGCGGAACCCGCAACCTCTCCCGCACCCTCCGCCATGTGGCCGGCTTATACGCGGAGCAATGCGTGATAAAATAACACGATAATTAAAGCAACGAGTAGTCATCAAACGGGCGAGGGTGTACGATCCTCCGGAGGGTTATCTGTTTGGCTGCAAGGGTCTATCTTGCTGGGACACGGCGACTTTTGGGAGGAGATTGCGCATTGCGTTGTAAGCTACATGGGCCGGACTGGCGGAACGGGCCAGGAGGGAGCGGAGGTGCGTGTAAGATTGCGCCTGTTTATGACACTTTTGGGAGAATTAGTGTTACGTTTTCGGCCATTTCTCGCTTCGCTCACTTACGGTCGCTTATTTTAATTTACAATCACCCTAAGCGATCTCACGGTGGTAAGCATTGTGGGGAGAACCTTATTTGTCCGCAGTCGGCAAATACGAACGTTTAAACCAGTGAGCGTCAGATGAGCCACATGATGGTCGGGTTATTTTGTGGTGTAGATGTTTAATTTAGCAAAAATTTCATTCTGTTGCAATTGCTGCTAAACGCTACCAGTAGCAAATCATCAGCAGAAGATCAAAGCGAGAGTAGGCAACCGAGAACAGGTCGTCGGGAAAAGGCGATTTGGATGCTAATGTCGTTTAAACTATAAGTGTAATCAACCGGAATGCGTTAGTTCCTGTCGTGAGCGGGTTCTGTGGATTTCATTCCAAGGCCTTGCGCTCGGTTTACCAGCGGAAAACGCACTGATTGCATCGTCTAGCGTCCATGAATATTAATTGCTTACTTTGAATGTTGCGCTGTGGACGGCAACAGGTCCACCACCTGGAAAACGGAGTTCTTTGCCCTTGCAGGCGCGCAGCTTTCAACGGAGGGCTCGCTCGCTATTGAAGTTTCAAGACCCCAACCCGACGACCCGTCCCGTCATGCGGCATGCGAGAGTGAAAGTAAACCCCCCTTCTTCCGTACCATGGCCTGGGCCCTTTCTCCCCGAGCGACTCCTTCAATGGTTGGGTTTCTTCGGTTCGATCGCCAGGCAGCAGCACAACGGCTGCGCAATCCAAACCGAACACGTTTGCTCTCGGGCTAGGAGGGCTCGGGTGGGTGGAAAATCAAACTTGTTTACAACAAGCTCCTCCCTTCCTCCCCCAATAAACCCTCCATCTCCCGTGTGCATGCTGCATCCGGCATCCTCTTCACGGCCGCTGGGTTCCCGTGTTTGGCGTACAGCCGACCATTTTATTCCCACCTGTAAACGGTACGGCCTCGCGCAACATCACTATCTTCCCCGCCCGTGTGCAATAGAAAACGGCACCAGAGCATGGCGATAAAGTAAGACGGCTTGAGGAAGCGAGGGCGACGCGAGCTGAGCATGGATTTGAATGTGTTTTCCTCGCGGCTTTCCCTCGCTCCGAGCGCTCGGCGGGCGTCTCTCTTCTATTGGGGGTTTTATTTTCACTTTCCTTTTCCTATCAAACCGCACCAGGTCGCACCACTCCGCAACCTCAAACACTTGCGATCGATTTGCGATCGTGCGCGCCAACACCTGGCGCAGGGAAAATTGCCCCCGGGTTTCCCGCTCTTGCCCGACCACGGGCACCTCCGTCGTCCGCTTTTCCCGCCCATCCTGAAGAGGATATAGATGGATCGATGGATGGATGAAACGATTTCGCCATACGCCGCCATACATTCGGCACGGTTTCGGTTTGGGAAACGGCTGGCTGGCTAGCTGGCTGGCTGGGTGAATCAGTCGACGGGCTGGCATTTGAATTTCTCGGTGCTTTCAATCACTGCTGCATCACTATCACAACACTACAAACAAACCATCGACCAATCGAAACCCGCCGCTTTGACGAACGTACACAATCCATGCTGTAGTTGCGAATTCGCCCCAACCCAAGAATAGCAATTAAATTTCGTTGCTCCGTCAGATCGTCGTCGATCTGCGTTGCCTTCCGGTGTTTGATGTTACTTCTATAATAGAGCGATTGTGTGTGTGTGACGAGCACATGCTCATGCACGTGACACGCTGGCGTAGAACAAATGGGTTCATCCAAAAGCGTGTGTTCCAAGCTAATTAGCGCCTTACCCTCCGGTTGTGGTAGAATTTCGTGGCATATTTGACGGGATCCGGGATGCGGGAAAGATTACCACGGAACCCGAGCACCAAATTTACGTCACAACCCTGTGTCACTTTTGCCGTCGAGCAGCACGGAATTTGTCGCCCGGATTCACACCAACTCACAGCTCGATTCACTTCCACCGACGCGGGTGCTCTGGCAAAGGCACGAACCAACGAAACGAACAACCAGCGGAAACTTCCACGGCGGACGGAAGCCGACAGTGAAATGGTTCGCGTGCGCGTGCGAAGACTCAGCGCTGCAGCGGTACGAATGTGATCAGCATCTCCAGTACAACTGACTTCAATCCTCGCCTTTGGGGTTTTATCGTACACACATACGTACACGCACACACACACTCGAAAACGAAAACGGTGCTTTCAATCGAGCTTCACGACACGCACGGGTCGGCGCCGAGACGACTCTCCGGTTCTCTCGTGCCAAGTTCGTACCAACCAATGCACAGCTGCCTGCCTGCACGCTCGCTGGTGGTTGGAAGCGCGCCAAAGCCAAAGCGCGCTCGATCATCTCATGACGCAGTTTTGCTATCCGTGATCAGGGCGACCAGGGCTCTCCGATTCTCGCCGGCTGCCAGCTTCTTCCGGGAGAAAAATATCTTGTTTTTTTTTTTTCGAGCGACCGCCAAGAGAGCAGCGTGCTAGGGGCGGGAAAGTTTTGTTGTTTTTTGTTGGGGTTTGGTCGGGAACAATAATTTTGCCAACGGGGAGATGCGTTTCGAGACACTGATGATGTGCAGTTTAGAGATGGTATAGAATTAAGCCTCTTTTATTTGGATCTTTTGAGCGAATTCGATACATATTTATACAGTTGATGAATAATGCAAGTTTTAAAGCGAATCTCATCAAACGCTCATGTGACTAAAGAGTTATAAAAAACGTCCTTGCAGCAAAGAATATACATGGATTATCTCGACAAGGGCTTGCCTGGTACGTTCCTGCCCTTATGTTCATAATTGCGATGCTGCAATCGTTCGTTATAATCCAACAGGAAACTCCAGCCTCAATCTACGGTGATTGGGAGAAGAATTTGTCCAATTATTGAAGATTGGAATTGAATACGCAGCGTCACTTAGAGCACTTTGAGCTACACTCTGCTGATATCTATCTCCAACGACAGGATCATCTCGAGGTGCTTAGCGCAGGTTGAAAACAACTGACAAGGTTCACTCTTCAAGCGATAAGCGAAACGTCAAACAAGATAGCTTGGTCTTGGGGCATGCTGAATCGTGGCAGCCATGAGTACGAGTACGAGTTGTACAGAATGTTCTACAAAAAAAAAAACGTGCAACTTACTTTTCATCCGGAGGTGGTGGCATGTCGTGCTGGCTTGGACTTCTCGGCGGTGTCTTTTCACTCTCCATCATCGCTAGCGGAGCCTCACAGGGAAGGGGGCTCACTGAGGATCCGTCCATTTTGAGCTTTATTTTGGCGGTTTAGATGGTAACACACCCCACGGAGAAATACTTGATTTGTGCCTCGGTGTGGCGCTTAAGGTTAACCAGCAGAGCCGGAGATGGGACTGTAGAAACACTGGTCCTGAATCTTTCTCGACGGCTCAGATGATAGATACGGTGTGCCTGTAAGCAGAGAGCGGAATCAAACACTGCTACGGTTATGCGCTACATGAGATGCCACAATCTGGAGCATTTGTGGAGAGATTGCTAGATAAGCGAGCGTTTTTTTTTTATCATTTGGACATCTGTCATTTGAATTGTGTTCTTATAAGCGCCTGGGAGGTGTACTAGATGCCCATCTAACACCTTGGTAGAACAAGCGAGAAGGAACAGACGGGCGAGAAAGGGTGAGAACAGTATGCAAATGCACTTGCAAGACGTCGTATCGGGTCGCCCCAAGTGTATGTAATATTTTCTCTTTGACCGTTTTTTCCATCACCTCCCGATAACACGACACGACTTTCGTGATTGGAGCTACACAAGATTCATCTGGAGGGAAACGTGAATCCATGGGCGCGTATTGCGCGCCAATCGATACCAGCTAGCCTAACCCACTGCAAGTACACTGCCCCAGGAGTGGCATCCGGAAAACTACTTCAATTCTTTGTTTATCTCACTCAATGCCTAGTGCGTAGCAGCATCTCCTAGCTGAGAATCTGGGACAAGCTAACGTAAGGAATTTAGACGGCACGCGGGAAAACTAAACCGTATTCGACATTCACGCAGGCTCTAGCACACCACGGGCTTCATCGATTGGGGGTAATTTGATGTTTTAACTCAGTAAATCACGCAAAATAGTGTCACAATACCTGGGAGGCTTTCGAGATGCGTACAGTTTCCTTGCTACTCCCTGTACTCTGAGGGCGGAAAACTGCCAAAAAACGGTACGGCCGATTAAAAAGAGAAAAGCAGGTTTTCGTGAGTGTGTGCATGCGAATTTGAGAGAAAATCTCCACCAACACTAATCAGCACGTTTGTGGAAACTTCGTGGAGAGAGGGATACACCGAATGCATGAAAGCGAGAGAGTGAGAGATGGCGCTACCATGAACAGCTTGGTGGAAAGCTCTCGGAAGCTGCGCTCCTTCCGATGCTAGGGAAATACGCTGGGCTTACTTTGCCGAAGGTTTATTTACTTTGGCATTTAAATTATTCAATAGCTGTAGCTTGAAGTACGAATCGTAGCAGGCAGCGAAAACACACGCACCAATCCTTAACGCACCTCAAACAGACAAAAACGAAGACGCACTTAACCGAAATTTCGGTTCAAGCACGTAAAATGAGCACGGCTGCGTTCTACCAACCACTGAACCGTTGTGATTGAGTGTCTGTTTTTTTTTTGGTTTAGTAGAATCAGACGGATAAAACGGAAAGAACTACGAGTTACTTTTGAGCATTCTTACTATGGCTACAAGCCTATTTCTGTACTAGGAATGCACTTGGCAACAACTCTCAGAACAGAGGAAAAACAACTCCGAAATTCAATTATTTTTTTCCTCAACTCGACGCACTCGCTGACATATTCCCAACAACTACTATGGCCCTGAATATATGAAGGAAAATATTTGGATTCAATAATGCAACACCCTTTGGCTGGCATCGAGTAGGGACCAAAAGCTTAAATAATAAATTGAAACACCTTCACATCGTATGAACCCAATTCTTCGGTTCCCCAATGTGTTCGGTTTTGATGTTTCCATGTTGTTGTTGCGTTGCTTCGCTTATGCGGTTAGTACCTCTTGAGAGGGTACTGCCGTGTATACTTGAAAACTAGGGAATGTTGAAAACGTTAGCGTATCAACGGCTAACGAAGCTATTGTGTGTATGCGCGTGTGTGTTTGTGTGTTTTGATACAACTTGAAACGCATTTGTCACAAGAAAGTCTAGTGCGTGTCAACATAGGTTCTCTGGTCAAGATTCGCCATAAACAATATGTTCCTTTACGCGGTATCTTCGAAGGGAGCAACTGTGAGCATCAGAATAAAAAGGTCATTTCTCTGTGAGGGGAAAAGTGAATGCGTACTAGATTGGTAAAACATGCTGCAGCTCCTTCCCTGACTGAATGAGCATAATCCTGCACTTAGCCAAACGGAGAGAGTGTGCCACATTCCGGGTCGAGGTGAGAGATAACACCAACATGTAGAAGTTGTGATTGTTTCCTACATATGTGTTAGTGCTTGGGAGAGAACATTGAAACTCTTCTAGAGAGAAAACACCCCGTAGAGTTTCATGTTAACGCCCTTTTGTAAAATGCATGCGTGAAAGGATGGCGCTTGGTATTAGGTTTGTTTCAACACGTGTTCGGGTGATTGTACAGAGTCCTTTCACGGCAATCACTCAGTCCGGTTCATACGATTGAGTTATAATTGGGAGAGGATTAAGATACATTTGAAGCCACACATGAAAAAAGGAGCATTTATTGAACAACAATAATTTAATAAAAAAAAAAACAATTTACAGTATGATTGTCATAAAAAAATACAACGGTTGATCAGATCGTGTAATTTTTTCAAAAATTTTTTCACGAATTACAGATTTTTATTATTTTTCTTTCGTGTTTTTCTAAATTATTATGCTTTACATGAAAATCACACATCGGCAGTTCTTTTTGTAGAATCATAGCTCAAAGTTAAAACATTGTGTACACATTGTTACAGTGTTCTGTTTTAAAACTTTAAGATCAACTTGAGGACTAACAATAAGCTTTGAGACCAATTTGAACGGTATGGTTTTCGTGAGGCCAAAAATGATTAGAATATGGAAAAGTGTACTGGAAACCTGAAATAATCATGAAATTTTGAATTCATATCAGTTACGCCACCCACCAAGAGATGGCGCTTTACATTCTCAAAATCTCTGGCTGTATTCGAAAACCGAGAAACGAGCAATTTTAAATTATATTGCAATTGCCAGTTAAAAAGCTAGAAAAGAACCTTAATATTAAGCTATTCTTAGATACAAGTATGGACGCTGATATTAATAACATAATTAGACACAGATGAAACAAACCAAAACTTCAAATGTCATCACGTTTTCCAGACACTGAAAAAGAACGCTAAAATACTGTTATTAAATTCCTAAAAAAGGAATATGAACAAAAATTAATATATTTATTTGCGTTCCATTTTACATTACACATCAATTTGCTTTTCTCACTTTACCTACTTTCTTTTTGAAAGTATCCTTTTTAACTCCTTGCTTCTGTTTTCCAGCCATTTTTTTAGTTTTATCAAATCCTGTTGCCTTGCCATTCTGTTCTTGCACTTTTTTCAATTTCTTCTTCAATCGCAGTGCTTCTTCAGCCTCCCGCTTGTTCATTTTACTTTCCGGAACCGACCGTTGCTTGGTACCATTCGTGGAAGCTTGCTTCGGGATCTTCGTTCCGGCTGGTTGTTTTTCTTCCTCTTTCTGTGCTGGAGCTGATTGTTTCTCCTGCTTGTTGCTTTTTGTACCCTTTTTTACATTGGTTGGTTTTTGGAACACGGTAACCACATGGTTTGTGTCCGCACGCTTGGCTTTGCGCTCCTCGATGATATCCTTGTAATACCAGTCGCGTTTGTCAATCTTTTTCGGGAGCTTAATTTCTTCCTCTTCCGTCTGCTCTTCTTCTGCCGGGTCTACCACAGCGCTCTTCGGGATGGCGTCGGAGAATTTCTGTAACTTGGCCACGAAGAATCCATCCAAATTGTGCGTATGTGGATAGAATCGCCGAGTGTGTTTCATGGTCGGATGGAATCGGTGAGGACCGAAGTTGGTCATACCCTCAACACCGAAATCCAGTCCAGTCGGCACGATACGCACGTTACGTTGTTTCAAAGCAAAGTCAATAACCCACTCATTCTCCTGCGGAAGGATGGAGCACGTTGAGTAGACCAAATAACCACCCGTTGGCGAGTTGGCCGATAGACAATCGATCGCGGCTAGAAGGAGTCTTCGCTGGAGGTTGTAGCATCTTTGTACGTCAATCTCCGTCTTGGTTGCTTTCACACTCGGATCTTTCGAAATAACACCCGAACCGGTACAAGGTGCGTCGAGCAACACACGATCGAAGCCCTTCATGATATCGCCATACTTTATGCCATTGATACACGTAACGACCGCGTTCTGAATTCCAAGCCGATGGAAATTTCCAACAACCGCATGCAGACGTTCCTTGTTCGCATCGTTCACAAAAAGTACGCCAGTATTTTTCATCAATGCGGCAATATGCGAGCTTTTTCCGCCCGGAGCAGCGCACAGGTCCAAAATGCGTTCATTTTCCTCCGGCGCCAGCGCCATTACGGGCAGCATGCTAGAACCACCCTGTAGCATGTAGTGCCCGGCAAGATATTCCGGAGTAGCTCCCAGCGGCACCTGTGACGTATAGACAACCAACCCCTCCTTTGACCATTTCCCAATCGGATCCAGATTAATGCCACGATTGATCAATGCCTGCGCTAAATCGCGACGACGAGTTTTCAAACTATTCGTACGGATAGTAACTGGCCGTTGGATTTCCGATGCCTCCAGAAATTCTAGTAGCTCGTTTGGCGAAAAGATGTCCATCAGCAAGCCCATGAAGTAATCGTTGTATGAATAGTACAAGCATAGATCTTTCTTCAGCAGTTCGATATACTCGCACCGAGAACGATTCGGATCGCGATTGACCGAGAAATCTGCCAAAACTCCAATTACATCCTTGATTCTAATATGCACGTCTTGCAGGCTGGTTGTTTGGGCCAGTTCTTCATCGCTAGGAAACGCGAAACGTTCGCGATTCACTGCAGCCTCAGCCATTTCATCATCGGCATCTTTTTGTTCCCTTTCCATACGCTTCCTCAATTTCTTGTTTGCTGCCTCAATAGGTAGCATATCCTCATCATCCTCATCATCCTCATCATCCTCATCATCCTCATCATCCTCATCATCTTCATCATCGTCATCTTCATCGTCGTCCTGATCGTAATCGTCTTCTTCGTCATCATCCATTTCATCACCTTCTTCTTCCTCATCCACCTCCTCATCATCCTCGTAATCGTTCTCATCACTCTCAACGCTTTCCTCGTCCACATCACTATCCATTTCATCTTCATCGGAATCGTCCTCGTCACCAGAGTCGGCCTGTTGAAGGAATTTCTTCATTTGACTTTTCTTTACCCGTGCACCATCAGTTGAGACTTTTGACGCTGGTTGATCATCTTCGTCCATTTCATTGTCACTGTCGAATAAGTTTCGGTTTTTCTTTGCGGTTCCATTTTGATGGCCATTGGAAGCGGGAACCTGTTGTTTACTTTTCTGGGCCAATTGTTGATACTTTTGTCGGCTTTTCTCCACGTTGAACAGCTCGGTAGGATCAAACGTGTTAGCCGGCGGATTTGTTGCCTTTTGAAGCGCCTTTTTCGTTTTTTTCTCTTCCTTTTTCTGCACTTTTACAATCTCACGCTTCTTTAACCGTTGGACTTGATGCCGAGAAAGTTTCTTTTTGGAATCCTCATCTAAAAATTATACCGAAGTTAGTTTTCCGAAAGGCACAACAAACAAGCACGTAAATAACCATGCCGTGTCGTCGTGCGTGCTACTCACCTTCGTTCTTACTAAACGTGAACACAGGTTCTGGTTGTTTGCGTGCCTTGCGTCCCGGACCCTTTTTAGGCCTTTCTAGGTTTATTTTTCGACCCATCTTGCACAGAAACACTAATTAACACAATTTAAATAATCGTGTACGGGAATTCAGGCACAACTCGAACACGTTAGCTCAACACGAGGTTTGCGGCAGTTTGACAGATTCGTCCTTGCCTCATGAAATCTGTCATTTAAACGTCAACGAGTAGAAAAAAAACAAAAACTTTGCTGATGGCAACGCATGATGCAATTCTACAGGCTAGTCCATTCTAAACTATTTGACAGTTTATAGCAAAAAGAAGAAGTAGAATCTCGAGGAAAATAATATTGAAAACCTTATTTTAGAATTTTATTTTAAGAATAATTTTGAAAATTATAAGAAAATTATAAGAATTATAAAAATTTTAATATAAGAATAATAGATTACGACTGTAAATCACCAAACTTTTTCCATAATTACCATTCTCCTGACGATAGCAAAACAATTGGATCGTGTTTAACTTTGTGTTTCGTTTGTATTGGCCACCAACTGTCAACATCGTTTTCGGTAATGAATGTAAAAGTTTGTATGATAGAATCTGGCATATCTGGCCCACTCCGATCATAGGAACGAAAACAAATGATTGAAAACCGCAAGGCATGTGTGGTGTATTGCATTTCGTTTCGTAAATAACAAAATGCCCGTTCCATGTGGTAGCGGTTGTGGACGGAATGCGTTTATGCGCGTAAGTTACTTTTGTGATAACAAATACCACTGTCAAAGATGATAAATTTCTCTTACTCTGGGTGTATTTCAGAGACCAAAAACTGGTGACGTACTCTGCAAGGAATGTTTCTTCCTTGCATTTGAAACGGAAATTCACAATACCATCCAGCAGGAAGAGTTGTTCCGATCAGGTGAAAAGGTAGCTATTGCAGCAAGCGGTGGAAAAGACAGTACAGTACTTGCACATGTGATGAACGTGTTGAATAAGCGATATAATTACGAGCTCGATCTGGTATTGCTCTCAATAGACGAAGGAATTACCGGTTACCGTGACGATAGCCTTAAAACGGTTGCACAGAATCGCGATGATTATGGTATGCCATTGCGCGTGCTGTCCTATCAAGAACTATATGGATGGACAATGGATCGCATTGTAGCGGAGATCGGTCGTAGCAACAACTGTACCTTCTGCGGTGTCTTCCGCCGACAGGCGTTAGACCGCGGGGCACGGCTAATGGAAGTTGACTGTGTGGCTACGGGGCACAATGCTGATGATATTGCGGAGACCGTTATAATGAACATATTACGTGGAGATACGGCAAGATTGCGTAGGTGCTGTGATATTAAAACGGGATCCAAAGTATCTGATACCATTCCCCGTGTAAAACCGTTAAAATACAGCTACGAGAAGGAGATTGTGATGTATGCACATTTCAAAAAGCTCGTATACTTTTCAACCGAATGTGTGTTTGCACCAAATGCTTACCGCGGCCATGCACGAGCTTTTTTAAAGGATCTAGAAAAGGTACGACCATCGGCAATCATGGACATAATTCATGCCGGAGAGCAATTACAGATCAAAGGCACTGTTAAGAAACCCGTGCGAGGAGTATGCGGTCGATGTGGCTTTGTGTCTTCCCAGCAACCCTGTAAAGCTTGTGTATTGTTAGAAGGATTAAATCGAGGTCTACCCAAGCTCGGCATCGGAAAAAAATCTAAAGGAGAACGAATGGTAGCCCTGCAAGAGCAACAGATGCGTGAAAAGGCACATCTTGTGAAAAACGACTTTTAATTGAAATGTTAGCTACTTAACATTGTTTAAAAAGTTATTTTTATGAACAATACAATTTTATAAAGATAGTAGAAGTCGAATTAAGCAATTTTGCCGTATTATATCACCTATCACCGTAGTATGATGTGCTAAAGACGGTGATATATCATGTGCGATTTTGAGAATTATTGTAGATTGTCAAAGCCAAGTAAGTTATCGCACTAAACCTGTATTATATGTAAGAAGAAAACAATGTGTAGATCTGCGGAAACTACGCTTTACGGCAATGAACACTATCTACAAAAATGGTAAAGATATCTCCAACAACGACACGTTGAAACAAGTGGTGCCTCAAGAAACATCTCATCTTAGCGATTCTAACGCGTTTAAGATGTGTTTCAGTTCTAGATATGCTAGGTTATAAGCAATTGCGCTAAAGATCTCTCCATATTTTGAACCACCATGGTTTTTACAAATGGATTCTATCGAAACTTAATGTAAGGTTTCTGCGAAGGATTGCATTACCTCTCCCATCATGATGACTGAAATAGCGGACGGGGCGAGATTTTGATTGATTTCAGGCTCTACTACTGCAGGAAGGTTTTTGCATCTGATTTTTTTTTTTCATCAAATGTTTGTGGCCAAATAATTGATTTACAGTGTTACTTCGGATCTCGTAATACGCACATAACACGTATCGATAGCGATCTACACTCCATGTAAAACAAAAAATGTTTATTCAACTTTAATGAAGATATAAAAATCTCACGATATGGGTATTGTGCTACAACAACGACAATAGATTTGCTCTACACTACAGGGAACTACACTGCTGATGATGGATTTTGGAAACGTACTGGCGCCAAAGATATCGTTACGTTTGCGGAAAATTCGGGAGAGGAGGAGAGGAAATAGGTGATTGCTATTATTTAGGTTTGGATAGGACCCCGGAAAACAAGGATTGTAGGAACGATTCGTATCGGATCGGTGGCAGAGAGATAGGTTTAGAGAGAAAGTGTGTTTGTGTTGAGTTGTGGTTTGTAACTGTGTTTAGTTTGTTCTATCTCGTCGATGCCTTGCACTCATCCTGCCGTATAGCCTTTTCCATGGCACGCTGTACCTCGAGATCTAGTGCCCGCTCGCGATCACTCTCCGTTTCGCTAAACTCGGCCGCTGTCACGTAGGTCTTATTGTGGTATCTACAAACGAAGCCAAAAGGCGATTACTAGCATCTACAGGCTGGCAGGGGTAAAGGAGAGTGTACCGTCGATGGGTGGCAGTGTTCCAAATCCGGTTTATTTTAGTGGTTTTGTTTTTTTTTGGATTTTGGTATGGCATAGGTGATCAATTTTGAGTTCGGGAGACGTTACTGCAGTGTCGCTTCTTATTTGTAATGGGAGGTGGCCGCTCATAATGAAGGCCGTAGTGCTAACAGTAGTGATGCATTGCAGTAGGACTCCCTTTGGTTAGATTTTGGATCTGAGATTTAGGTACCTGAACTACCTGTGCGTACTTGAAGATGGTTGCATATCAAGGCAATGATTGTCCTTTGTCCTTAGTTGATGCCCGAAGTGACCTTTGGAGGCCTGAACGTGGCGGGGCGTATTGGCCCGATGATCCCTCACCGGGGACAGTTCTTTGATGGATTCGGTGCTGGATTCATGGTGTAGAATATCTGCGGCAAACGAAACAGAGCACGTTAGTTGATGTGTAGTGCTAAAGCGGACAGTCGCTTTCCGCATACTTGGGCAGGGTGTTTTCGATGGTATCCTAAAGGTGGGAGCGTTCGAGAATTCGTTGATGGGACTACTGCTGTCCGATTCGGAGTAGTTGCTTGGACCAAAATTTCGCTGACCCATGCGTCGTAAAGCTCCATCGTCCCACTTGGACTTCGTTGAGCTGGGCATATTCATCGGCGTTTCATCTGCAAATAAGGATACAGTTAAAAGATATAAATATTCTGGTGTGTTTAAACCAAAAAGTAAAGAATTCAACAAATAGAAAGCGTTATTGCGACGGAAGTATTTTGTTTCATCACTGAAAAATGCTGGCTCTATCTATGTCAGGTGCTATTTTTGGTGTATAAAGGGTTCGTCAGTTGGAAAATAAGTAAGATTTCCTAAATTCATCTGCTGTTGAATACATTTTTGACAATAAACTAACATTGAACTTAGCTGTGCTATTGTTACTACAAGAAGGTAATGCAATGCAAGTATTACAAAGGCATTGTGTATGCTTTAACACATTACCAGCTGCAATAACGTTCATGGACGCTTGGTAGCGGCATCTCTGAAAACTACCAGATCTCACTTACCAGTGCTGTAGAACTGTTGTTTGTGCCAGCTCGACTTGCCCTTGATATGTCCCGGCATATGGCCGGTGCTCTCTAGCAGAGGGTAGGCAGTGGCGTTGAGATCACACTCCGGGTGACCGAAAGTGCGAAATTGCAGCGAATAATCGATGTTCGAGGGGTTTAGGTTTCGTGGTTCCTTGCACAACCGGCCGGTGCTAGCATTGAATGTGGCATATGGCGAAATTTCGTACATTTCCGCGTTCTCTTCCTTGTTGATCACCTTCACCGGTGATGCACTATAAACTTGCTGATTGCGAATGTTTTCGGACTGCTCCTTCATGCTCAGGTCGGCGGAGAGTGTTTGCGTGCTGTATCGGTCGGAGTTGTTGGTGAAACACAGAATCCCACGGTACTTTGCGCCAACGACCCTGGCAATGTGAATAAAAATTAATTTGTTATTCAAAGTATGTTTATTGCTTTACGTTGTTGCCACATGCTACTGTTACTTACAAACTTAAAATAATGATAAAGATGGTGACAATCATTACAGTCGACTGCAACCATTGGAAGTCTTCCTGCTGCAGTAAATCCGAATCGTTGTTCTCTTCCGGTATCGCCTTATACTCCGGTGGAGGGATCTTTTCGCCCGATTGCGTTAGTGTGGCGAAGTTGTACTGCGCCATTGTTTTTCCGGCATCATTATTGGACGTGATCTTGAGCTCATACCAAGTGGCAGGGACAAAGTCGCAGAATGAAATGCTACCGTTGGTGTGCTGATCACTACCGGATAAATCAGACGACACGATCGTCCAGAAGGGCGTGTGAAGCCGACGGTACTCGATGGAGAAGTGTGATATTGGGCAGCCGCCGTTCAACCAGGAGGTGAGATACAGATTCAGACAGCTGGAGTTTGTGTTGAACAGCTCTCGTTCCTCCGGTATATGTGGTGCTATAGTATTATGAAGTTTAAAATTAGAAGAGGCGGTTAATAATAGATTAATGACATCTAAAATTGATTTGAATCTAATGATACAGAACATAAAATTAATTTATAGTGTGTTGAATAATCATTGCAAGTAAAGTATTTGATTCGTTTCAAAGATAAGTACACAAATTCTATAGAAGCATACTATTCAGAACGTGTTTTCACATTGTACATTATTTTTTTTTGTTCATCGTAAGAGACAGAACGTAACTTTGTAAATAACAATGATTCGAGCGTTTCTAGGATTTCAGTTTATTTTCTTACGTCTGTGCCACTGTCGTATTCAATGTAACACCGGTTTAAGTTCCATCGTTATGGCAGGACTTTCTTCTTCATTCACTACACGGTATGTAGGCTGGACATCCCTTTTCCCGCCGACGATTATCATACTACAGTCAATCACAAAATTGAGCGTATACTTATGATGAACTGAAATGATTCCCTGTTTCGAAGGGAAATCATGTTTTTAAGTAAAATTTTTTTATGTAGTTTATTAAATTAGTCTTTTGCGCAAATAATGAGCTGAGCAGAATGTGCAAAAAAAATGTGTATAATTTTTAACTAGCGAAAATCCCAAAAATCTCCTTTTACGATGCCACAAAATTGAGCGTACACCTTCACA
>KI915044.1:12795106-12895223 GCA_000473445.2 Anopheles farauti
ACGAAATACTAAATGACTAATTTTATTCAGTTCTAATGCTTTTTTGTTATGTTTTTGATAGAAAATAATAAACTGTACGCTCAATTATGTGACTTGTGAATTGGGACTTTTTTGTTTTGATTAATTTTTTTATTTGATTTTGTTCTTATTTTTTCTTCTTTTGTCCGCAAAACAATAGTAAAAAGGATGAATTTTGAAATGCATAATGGCTTTTTTACATTAAAAAAATTTTAAGTCTAGAAAAACTAAGTTTTTCTCGAATGATCATTAGTGTACGCTCAATTTTGTGATTGACAGTATATCACATACGGTATCACAGTACCAATAGTCAATAGTTGATATTATATCATAATTGGTGTTTCGTCGGGGGAAATCGATCGAAAACACAGCCCTATTTTGTACCAAACCAATGTGGTTATTTTTACTTAAAAGGACCGGTACTGTGTGATCCCCTCCTAGCAAGGAGTGACTAACCAGCTATTGTGGTAAAATCGGTCTAGTAAGCTGGTTAAATTATAGGCATGACTTCGATCGTGGATAGAGTGACAGTGATCCTTAATACATCGGATCATTCCCTTTTGCTTTTGGACACGGTTAGCTTAGTAGCTCCAATGTTTTTGGAAGTTTTTGGGTTACGCAAGATCTTCATTGATTTTAGTCGCTAGTTGCTCATCTTCCAACTTTTAGGGGCCCCGAAATGCTGTTCAAACTCACTGTTGAACTGTGTCAAAAAGCCACTGTTCAACCGTGTAAAGCTTTTCCATCAAGTTGCTTCAGTTAGGGTATTGTTCCTATAACTTCCACTTAAATATGACAACTCTAGAGTGCTTTCCTGTTCTTGTTCGAAGAATGTAGCGCAGTTTTTCGCTTAAACACATTCTTAGGGTCAACATTTGTCGAAAAGTACAAAAACTGTTTATTTATTATCCAGAAAAACGCAGATAATGGAACAGAACACCCAAAGTTTATAGTCATGTCGTAAAGTCATCTAACATTAAAAATTAATCTTAGCATATTGTGTAAAAAATTTGTTATTGATAATATATTTATCTCTTGATCTTTTTAAACATTGTACAATTTTGGATGCACCGAAATTCTTATTTCCATCTGTCTACAAAAACAAATGGGAAAAACGTATTACTTCCATTGCCTGCTAGGTTAACGACGTCCAACTACTAACGAAATGCAATCCGTATCCGTAGAATATGATTCTTTTCGATACCACCGTTGGTTATTCACTTCTCTTTTGTAAAAAATTAACCAGATAAGGGTCGACATATTATAAGTAAAATAAAAAATCCAGGAGAAAATAAAGAATACATTGAAGTATTTGAACATAACTGCTCAGTGATATTCACATATTGTCAACAAATTTTGTAAAAAAAATGTTTACATTGAAATGTTTTGATTCTTAGAAGGTATAAGCTTTGTTCAAGTATGTATTCAAAGACAGAGGAAACGGCAAACACTATGTATTTTAAAAGGCAATACACTTTCTACGTACTTCAGACATGAAGTAAACATGCTCAGTCCGAAATCCGTTTAAAAATCCGCATTGAAACCTTTATCAACCTTGGAAAATATTTTTATACAATAAGCTGCGATATTATAATATATATGTACAATATTGCTGCCAATGTGTTACCGCGTATCTATAGATCAGCTTACAATCAATTGCAACCATTAAACAATTGGTTTCATCAACTCATCAAGTACCGGAGACCGGAGCTTGTTTTCTTGCTCTGATTAGGACAGGGGAAGCAAATTTTTGTTCATTTCTTCAATACATTTATTTTTCAAACTCGCATAGCATAGCATTATTAATTGAATGCATCCAGTCGGGGCGGTATGGACGAAACGACTCGCCGGACCTTATCGGAGCATTCTGAAACTCGATGGATTGCGTTGTGGTCAGCTTACAGTGATAGCTGCTGAAGAAAAATCGTTAACCATTTAGCCTCATTTCCGACCAGACCAGGCAACATCGTGCGCGATTTCCGACACCATATGGATTGTTTCACCTTCTCTTAGCCTCGCATCGAATATGCCTGTGTGTGCAAGGGGGTGTATATGTGTGCAGTAGGGAGTTGTTAAATTGTCAAATTAATCCATTCAATTACATCAGCACATCAAGAGAGCAGTGGTTGTAGTGTTGTTGCTGGTACTGCCACTAAAAGCGTTTCGGCGGATGGAATCACTCTTGCTGCCTCATCACTCTTGCTGCCGCCAGGGCATCGCTGATGATGCTGCTAGCAGCAGGAAGGGCAGGAGGTACCCCAATCCCACATGTATGACCGGTTCAGCCTCCCACACGCCCGGTTCATCAACCCATCGTGCGATTCAATGTATCGGGTGTTGGCCGGGAAAAAGATCGATAAATAGTCCAAACGTTTCGTTGGATTTGGGGTTGGAACGCCCGTACCACATACACACGGTATGTATCTATGTAGCATTCCGTGCCGCACCCCATTCCCCAAACCCACTCGCTCGCCTCACCAAACTAAAGCAATCGACCATCCGAAACCCATTCTAATGCAAGCGAGCGGGCCGACGTTCGTCTCTCGGACGGTGGGTATTATGTTCCGTAAGCCACGATCCTCTTCCTTTTGCCGGGCCCGGATGCAAAGGACAGGATTTTATGTTTCCAGTGTGACACCGTGTGCATCGGTGCGAACCGTGTCTCTGAGTGTGTGTGTGTGTGTATGAGTGTGTCACATGGACTCGGTCGGTTGCGGAATGCGATGCCGTGTGGGAGGCGGGGTCGTATGTGCGATTCTGCATATGGGAACGTTAATTTGTGTGTGCGTGAGTGTAGGTGTACGTGTGCAGTCGTGTGCACATTAGGTTTGGGGTTCATTGAGGTGTATAATTAAACGTACATTTAATGATGCTCCACGGGATTCCGCTTCCGCTCGTCTCACAGTGCGGGGATTTTGCCCGTACCTTCATCCGGGACGTCGAGGGCAATGGGGACGCTTATCATTCGTCTGTGTCAAGATTTTTCCTGCGCGCTTTGTTATCGTTGGTGGGCCGGGCAGGGGGGGCCGGAGAAGGTAAACACCGGTGTGGGAAGCTGCACCTTCAAAGCATTCAAAAGCTCAGCTGTACAGTGAGGAGAGATTAGGTTGTCCCCGAATCCGTAAGGAGACTGTGGGAGAAGGAAGTGCTACCCTCCTCCCCCAGAGGCTCCCGAAAGGCAGAGAGTTCCTTCGAATGTTGCACAATTTGCATTGAGACTACCGCTCTTGAAACATGCACCGGGAAATGCCGGCAAATGTGTCGGACTGTGCCATGTTTTGGGACCCCGCGTGGCCCATGGGACGGGTGCGTCCCGCGTTGCCCTCACACTACCCTTTCTCCGTGCGTTTCAATGCGCTGGAGTCGGTGCGAAACGGTCGACTCAGCAAGTTGCACTCAATGTGCGAAAGTATAGTCGCTCGGGATAATTATGCCATACGGATAGCGTATGGTACCGATATTCACCTCTCGGCTATGGACACAGCGGATGAATCGGATATATTTTTAATTTTATTCCATTCCGAACCGAACTGAGTTTACCACGAGCTGAGGCACGAGGAAAATCTCGAGACCGCACACACTCGCCTCGTGGCATGAAATGCAAATGCAAATAAAAGAAAAAAGAAATGGTAAAACTATAATCTGCACAATCCCGGAGATCCGGGTTCGTTGAGACAGTTTTAACAATTCATCGACTTCGTTCGGGGGCAGTAGATGTGCTTCGTCCAGCCAGCAGGTGGCAGGTGTGGTATTCGCATTTATGTACAACCGGAACGTCGTTACCCTATCGCTCCCCGGGGTCAGTGCAGTCCGGGTTGGGCTAGAAATAAATCAATTTGCATCACTAATCAAATTTTCTCATCGCTTCAAGATACTTTCTAATTTCTCCATCCGGATCCCGGTGTGACAGATAAATAATGCCGGTGAGATGTAAATAAAATGAATCTCAAAATTTTCCATCCGGCTGCGTTCTGTTGAAGTTGCGGCGAGATGACACCATCAACGACACACGAAACATAGCCCTCCCCTCCCATCCGTGCCGTTCTAACCATCGCCTGCGCTACGGTGCATTGTCAATTGATGCTGTTTGCATATGTAAATAAGTGAAACTTATGTTGATCCTCTTGCTGCCGTTTCCCAGCTTACCTCAGCTCCACCTCCGTACAGCCCGCTTACCTCTACACGTCCGGGTTGATATTTATCATGTGCAAATGGTGGAGCAACTGGAATGCAAATACTGCATCCCCATGCTGTTCAAGGTTTGGGGACTACCTGCACGCTCAACTGCCAAGGATCGTATCTTACTGCGAGACGTATTTTAATGGAATGGATATGGATAGATATCTTGAGGCGAGACACCGGCCACCCCTCCGAAGCTTATCGGAACTAAAATTATCAAAGTTTATGACCATTAGCTGGGCGAGATTATGGCGGCTTTGTTCCAGCAGAACTACTTTATGGTGAAAGCGTATTAAAGTTCATGACACGTGAAATGGTACAGGCGTTGTTTAATGGTCCTTTTAGTTTTTGGTATCATAAACGGGCGTCCATGGCGGTCTTCATTCAACGATTTCAAGATTTTCTTTTCTTGTGAGAAAATAGAAAGTAATTTTTAACAATTTTATCAACGTTACAAGACGATAAATTAATATTTTTTACAAACAAAAACCGCTCACAGTCTCTGTGGTCACAAGTATCTCTAAGACTTTGTCCTAATTTACTTTTTTCCGAGCTTTACCGTGTTCGAGTGGAAAGTGCTCAGTCAGATTCTTGGCCCCTAATGCGTGGATGGATAAAAAAAGTAGCCGCAGCGCCTTAGGCATGGTGACAATTTATCGTTGCTTTGAGTATTTCTCACAAACTTATCAAAGTGCACAGATTGGGGTATACGGGAATTATCAACTTATCGCAGCTTTATGTTAAAAACGAATTAAAAATTCTTTAACAGGCCGTAAATGCGCTGAGGTAAGCAATCTTCAATTTTAGATAATGTAAGAGTGGCTGCTAGGAAAAAGTTAAACTTTTTAAAAATACTATTTTTGGAACAAAACTGTGAAGCCACCGGTGCCATAGCAATTTTGTAACCACCGGTACCAAAATTGACTTTATTATTCTCTCTTGTGAGTATTGAAATAGAACTAATGTTTCGAAAGCGTGGCATTTATTTAATGGCATTTATCAGTCTTATAATTTATCATTTTATTGATGTAATATGGTTTATATTTTACAAATTAGCAATAAAATTCCAGGTATCAACACAACCAAATAATTTCAACGCTAAAAATAACTGGAGAAGCTCGATTTAAAATGTATCTCGCATTATTTTTTGTTTTTTTTTCACCATGGAAATGATAACCGTTATCAAAACATTCTTCAAAACGAAATGTTGGACGCAAAATCCAGGAAACAATTTTTATTTAAATGCAACCTCGAGCATTTGCTTAAAACAGTCCTAAAGCTGTTACATAAATTTCGTATGCCAAGTAAATTTTTCATTTTTTTACTCAGTCACTCTGGTAGCATCTTTTTACTAGCCTGATGCTTATTTGTTCTTGAAAACTTGACTGTTTTTTATGTTTTATCGATTCGGTAATTGCGTTATCAATCCACGCTCGTACCATGAATGGCTTGGTGTCATAACTAAAATTCGTTCAGTAAATTTTGGGAAACTTTTGTTTACTTCACGGTTTAGTAAAGTAATAAAATATCTAGTAAGCCTTGAGACGTGATTTTTAGTAAAAAGTTACACAGAAGAAGAAAAATATAGTTCCATCATCCGTGAGACATTATTTGCGATAGTATTTTAAATAACTGGTAATTGTTTTATTTGTTTTTTTTTAACAGTATGACGACTATAATACGGCTATATTATCAGTGAGACACAAATTTCTAACAGATCAGAATTTCAAATTTTGAAAAACTTTTAATACGTGTTGGAAATGAAGATAAAATATCACTCCACTAATTCTATTCTATTAACGTAGGAAGTCTACTTGTTAGAGATTATAGTTCATCGTGTGTGATCGTGTGTTAAGTTGATGATGTATAGGTAATTATGATTTAGATATTTTAATAATATTAAAGATAAGCAATAAAAAGTAATAATAATAAAAATAATCTTAATGACAATAATAATAGTAATAACAATATTTAACAAACTTAGGTTTCAAATACACTGGCTTCAACATGCTTCAACAATAATTATGGGTAGCTTAAATAAACAATAAAACAAACGCTAAACGGTCGCTATTTTTTATCGAACTCACCCTTTCCCTTGGTCCGTACTGCTAGCTCCTCGGTAAACATGCCCACGCCTACCTTGTTGTGTGCGTTGATCTTCAGAATGTACTGAGTGCCGCACTTGAGACCGTTAAGCGTGTAGGCCATCTGATCGCTCGGAATCGCCACGTTAGACCATGCCCCAGTGGTGGTACGATAGTAAAGGTTATACCCCTGAATCGAAGCTCCACCGTCGCTGGCCACCTCCCAGGTGACGCGCAAACTATCGAACGAGGTGTACTGAATCGAGAGCTGCGTTACGTTCGGCGTTTGCAGGGCTATGAGCATGTAGTGGATTTCGTCCTCCCCGAAGAGGTTCTTAGCCGAGCATGTAAAGTTGCCCGCTATCTGCGGTTCCACGCTGTGTATTTTAAGAAAACCCTGCGATATCACGTAGTACTGGCTGAATGTGACGGCCTGGTCCTTCGTCAGCCAACGGGTGCGAGGTGTCGGGTTACCGACGGCAACACATTCCAGTATGAGGCTCACACCAACTGGCACCTTGAGCTGTCGCGAGAAGGACGCAATTTTGGCCGGGGCTCGTGTGTTGGTCGTTTGCGATACCACCATCGTTGGGTCACCCTCCCCTTTGGTTGTCGATGCCGTCACCCAGAAGTCATACTTGTTGTTCTCGCTTAACCCCCGCACTTCAAACATGGACGGTCGTCCAGTTTCATCCACCCGTACGATGTTATCTGGATATTGGATGCCGACATCAGCATCAGCATCGTCCGCGTTGCAGTGGCACATGGAAACCAACAAACAGCAAAAAAAAGAAAACAAAAATCACATAGAAAATAATAGCCTCCAATTAGTAACGTGGTATAGCAACAGCTTAGTCGAAACAAATTCGTCAAAGTAAGTACGTTTTGCCGATCCTTTCTTGCCATGATCCTTTCCGTATACGGTGTAGTGAGTGATGATGCCGTTGGGATGAGCTGGCGGTAACCAGGATACGAGAATAGAGTCCGCCGTCAGGGTAAGTGCTTTGATTCCAGCGGGCGCTTCAGGAACTGTAGTAAAATAACAAGACAAGCATGACAATATCGGTGGGACACATTGTCCAGCGCATAGTTGTAGAAACGGACATTGCTTCCTTTTCAACCACATTGGCTGATTGGATTTTTAATTTGTTTCAGAATAACACATTCGGACGATAGTGCTTGTACTTCTTCTCAAAACTGGATTTTCCAATAAAAATAAAGTCTGTAAACATACTATACATATTCAATTAACATGCTAGTAAAACTAACACTATGTTTGCGATATTCAGCATGCTTTGATTTGTTTATTTTAAAAACATCTTGTTTTTCAGTGAAAATAAATTAATAAAAATAAATATTTGTTTAATATCCGTAGAGCCATTTCAAGTATCAAAATTCCAATTTTTGCGAAAACGAAATGGAATAATGTTGAAGTTTTGTGACAAACTGAC
The DNA here is from genome assembly GCA_000473445.2 of Anopheles farauti. Taxonomy (NCBI): domain Eukaryota; kingdom Metazoa; phylum Arthropoda; class Insecta; order Diptera; family Culicidae; genus Anopheles; species Anopheles farauti. The sequence continues at coordinate 12,802,839 of KI915044.1, forward strand.
GTATGACATTTTATAAAACTGATTATAAAATGTTTAAATACAAATGAAATTATTGCAAACTAATATCCTATATATAGCACATGTATTATTAAAAACCACATTTGCAATTGATAATATTAACTATCTTTTTACCGATTATAGGGAAATACTGATAATAGTAAAGTTCATACAACTCTCACGTGTGCTATAGTGCTACCGAGGGTTTTGCGATATACGCCTAACGATGTACGCTAGTTTTTTCACCCGTGCAATGCACGCTACGCCAATTTCAATGATCAAAGCATTATCGAAATTTGTCGAAATTGAGGTATCGCCGCTTTCAAACAGGGATGTGATGCAGCACAATGCATATCATTAAATATGCATACACGCACGGTTCGCTCTACGAGAATGGAGGTCACATTCGTACATCCTACTTACCGTCCTCCTCAGTGGCACAGTACACCGGAACGCTAGCCACACCGTCGCCGGACAGGGTGAAGCTTAGGACTTGGATGGAGTAGTTGGTTGCTTTCAGCAGGGCGTGCAGGTACGTTTCCAGGTTGGATGTGCGTTTGATTTCGAAGGGAAACACAAATTCATCTGGGTTTGGGCGAACAGAGGGTGGAGTGGGAAATTAAGTTATTAACCATGTGGATGTGGTATGTTGGTTGATGCCACACTGGGAGAGAGACGTACTGTTTTTCGTGAGCGGCCGATAGAGGATCTTGTAGCCCTGCAGCACACCGTTGTGGAATTGGGGCGGAGGTTCCTGCCACAACACCTTGATGCTCTGTGACGAAAGGCTTGAGCAGGACACGTTTTGTGGTTCCGCCTCGGGTGCGTCCTCCGACGTGGTGCCATAGACGACCGTGCTCCACGGACCGGGCGCGATGCTGTTGTAGGTTCGTATGCGCAGGGCGTAGCGGGTGAACTTCTTCAAGTTCGCAATGCTTGTCTTAGTCGTGGCCCACCCGTGAACCGTGAGTGTGGTGTTGGAGATGTTGTGAAGGCTCGCGATGAAGTTGATGTTCGTTTTCTCCTCCACGCAGCTCACCGTGTAGCCGAGCAGCTCCCCGTTCCAGGACGCACGGCCCGGTATCTGCCAGGTGAGCACCAGTTCCCCCATGGCACCGGTTTTGACTTTCAAGCCGCCTGGTGCCTCGCTAGGCGCTTCCTCTTGCGTTTTCACCACCAACGGGCTGGTGAACGATGAACACTCAATCTCGTTAATGGCCAACATTCGCAGGAGATACTGCGTCGCTGGCAGCAGACCCCCAATGCTCGTCTCATCCCGTACGCCACCGTCGATGCTGCTAATGGTAATTGCTCCGAAATAGGACTTCTTCCTCCAACTCACGGCCGCGCTGTTCGCACTTACCTTTTGATCATGTTCACCTTAGAAAAGGTGACATTTACCGTCGACGGACTGTCCCACGCAGCCATCGGACCTTCCAGGCCAGCGCGGTGCGTGTCCCGCACTGGATCCTTGCCCAGTCGCACCGGTTGGTACTGCACAAGGTAGCTCAGCACTGGGGACATGCCGTCGTACGGGCGCTTCCAGGAGAGCCGGATCTGACGGCTCGAAACCTCCATCACCTCCAGGTCGGACGGTGCATCTGGGCGCTCCTGCACGGCCAGATATATGACGTGTTCGCTCGCCCCGTACAAGTTTTCCGCCGTGCACACGTACTTGCCGGAATCATATCGCTCGGTCAGGCTAATCGATAATTGCGATCGCACGCCAACACTCTCTTTCATTTCGATAATGTTATACCTGGCGCAGCAAAACCAAAATCGGCGGCAGCCGGAAAGGAAAGAGAGCGAAACAGAAATAGCATCAACACTCGACCGAAACGCCAAAATTGCGCGATGAGAATAATTTCCATATCAGAACGATCGTAAAGAGACGACGCGTCTCGCTGGGGGAGGTAGCGTTAGCTTCACATTCATCTAGCGGTTTGGCGGCGACCTTACCGATAGTTGTTGAAATCGATCCGCTGGTTCTTGTGCGTCCAGATGATGTTGATTGGTTCGTCGCCGAGTGCTAGGCACTCCAGCATAACGGCATCGTTTCGGCGGGCCGATACGTTCTTCACCGGCGTATCGAAATGGACCGCTTCGTTCACGTCGATGTGGATGATTTTCTTCAGGCTATTGCCGATCCCGTTGGCAGCCTCGCACATGTAGTAGCCTGGTCGTGGTGGGTGGGTGAGACGCCAGCGAAAAACGATATTTTCGATGAATAATAATTTGAGTGAGCAAAATAATGCATTCTACAGTCGGTCGCGTGGAACGAAAGAGGGGATATGTTTTCCGTGTGCGAATAATGTGCAATGAAATTTTGATACGATTGACACGTGGAGGAGTGGTTCGGTATTTTTTGTTTATCAGATTTGCATTTTCACAAAAAAAACACAGTGTTATTGGAGTTAATAACATTGAAAATATACACTAGCATGATGTTTGGTTTGGAAGTTTTATGGTACCAGGCATTTGAATTTTAGGAAATTGAAATGAATTTTCAAACCCGATACCAGACGAAGATTATCATAACAAATTATATTACAAGACAGAAGGATATGTTTGTAGAGAATTTAAAATCGTATTAGAACCATAAGTCCTCATCCATATATTGTAGAGCCAAAAACAATTTATCCACGAACTACGGACTACGAACTTTCAAGAAAGCACACGAAACGTTCTAGAACTTGCTAGTTAAAGAAAAGGTTATTGCGTGTAAGAAAGAGACATTTCCTGTTCAAGAAAACACTTCTCAACTCGTATAAGACCGCCAAGCATACATTTCGTACCAAAGTCAGGATCTTAGGTTCTAATAGTTTGCGCATACCCAAGCCATGTCTTTATCATTAGATTATTATCGTGTTCTGATGGTATGTCGTACAAAGAAATATTTTTTTTTCTAAATATTCGACTCATTTGCTGAAATAATACTTTTCATCAACCATATTTTCCTCAAAGACTTTTTAAGATAACTTTATCGTATCCTACAGCAAATGTAAATAAATACAAGTAAACAAAAGTTTTTGATTGGTTTAAAAACAAATTTTAACTAACACGTGCTAAAAATGTGTTTTATTTTAGGGAATTATACCAGACTCAGCAGATAAAAAAATGTTGAAGTGAAAATTCCACGCGATCCAAACTGACTGCCTATTTTGAAATGTATTACAATGAAAAGCTATAGTTTTTGTGAATAAAAATAAAACGCCAATATTTTTTGTTCGTTGGAAAAGTCAGTAAAAATAATATGTGTTCGTACAACGTTACAAAAGAGCGAGCCTTGCAATTGTGCCTTCACAATTGCACAGCATTATCATTATTTAATTTTCTACCTCTTCCGTTAGGCTCTTGTCTGTGAGCTAATTGGTTGAATTTGTTTTTTAATTCCCACCACGTAACGATAGCGGAATGCAAGATAGAATCATGGCTGTAATGAAGATAAATTATGTACTCACCAGCATCCGGCGATGTGGCGTAATTGATGCTCAACGAATTGTTCTTTGATGGGATGGAATGAAAGTCCGTTGACAGCTTGCCCTTCCCCCGGAACCACGTTATCTTTGGTTGGGGGAACCCGTCCGCCTCGCACGGTATCGCTATCGGGTGTCCAAGCACGATGGCAACGTCGTGCGGTTCCTGCGTCCAGGATGGTGGCACCTGCACCAGCAGCTCGGCCGTGTAGTTCGTCTGGGCGGCGGTGTTTGTGGCGAAACAGGTGTACCGGCCACTGTGTCGCGCTGTGATGTCCTTCAGGACGAGCAGTGAGAAAAACTCTTCCTTCTTCTCGCTAACGTGCAAGTCTTGCGCGATCGGTGAACCATCCTTCTTCCAGCTGAAATAGATCGGCATATCACCGGCCGACACGGAGCAGGTCAGCTGTGCTCGGCCTCCCACTTTCATGATTTTTGGAAACGAAAACGGCTCTATCACCGGTGGGCCTGTGTGCGGGGGTTGGCAGCAATGCATAGCAAAGGTAACGCGGATTAATTCGATAGAATTGTGATAACGCCTAGCCTGCCACCAGAGAAGATAGATGGCCAAAGCTGTTTGGTCGTCGAATGCAACACTTACTGTGTACCACTAATTGTAGCTCCCTTCGGCCCTCGTCCCCGTTCGGACCCGTCACGATGCATGTGTACGGGCCACGGTCCTGCGCTGGGTCGACGGTATAAATTTTCAAATATCCACCGTGCTTAACGTCTGCCACACTGTACCGGGGTCCTGCAGTTCCATTTCCGGAAGCGGTCACCGCACCGGTATGCAAATGCCGTTATAAATGATCCACCCCGGAGAAAGCGATACAGGAAAGAGCCGTCCAGCATCAGGCGGCGAGATTTGGGAGTGAAAACAAACGAAAGAGAGCAAGCGAATGGATTACATTTAATCGACATAGTGCAGTGCACACTACACATAGCGGCTGCACATTATGTTTTCCCATTACGCCCTACCGGAAACCAGTTCATTTCCGCCCCGTACCCAGCGCACCGACTGGATGGGGTGGCCGGAGAAGGGGCAGTGCATCTCGATCTGTTCGCCGGCCACAGCTGTGATGGGCCCGATGGCACGTACGTACGGTGGTCCTGTTTGCGGAAGAGGAGTGTAAAGCATGAGTGGTGGTGACGTCGGGTCAGGTAGCAAGTGGTGGCCAACCGGACACACGAAACCGCACAAATGGTAAATGTTTACAGTGTGCTGCACAAGAAATGACTACTAGGCTACTGGTTATACTGGGATATTCAATAAAAAGTCGCATATGATAACTTTAGGCTGGAAAGTTTACGTTTTAGCTATGGAAGATCACTCTCAGCTACTCAAGCTTAAAATGTACATCAATGTTTTCATCATTTTTTGAGTTTACGTTATGTAAGCATTTTTATTGAATTATATTTTAGTTCGTAGCGTTTAAACATCTGACGTTAAACTATAGACTGTGTTTGTGAAAAATATTTTATTTCCGATTTGGTACCGCTTTTGTAGTTTTGTATCGAATAATTTTTTCGGAGACTTCCACTTCATTATTTCAGTACAAAGATGAACGTAAAAAATGATTTTGTAGTCGAGCAAAAGTGTATGTTATTTGAAGTGAATGAAATATTCCTGGCAATTTGGATTTGGATGGAGCACCAAAAAAGTTTAAGTAAAGGTAACTAGAGGCAATACTCCATAAAGATCATCGACTTGCAGTAACTCGACAAACCATTCAACGTTGTGTAAAAGCAGTGGCATAGAAGGAAACCAATTCGATATTATGTAAATCATGCTGTGTATTTGATTAGACCACGATGCAGTGGTTTCTGTGAAATGGGAAAATTTGGGAATTTTTGGATAGTTTCGTTAGCCACCAAAGCCGCCATACGAAACACGAAAAAGCTATTTTGCAGCATCTTGAAATCATTTTTCAGCATTCTACAAGATGTTTGGTCACCAGTTTATCCCACAATAGGTAAAACAATACTAATGTAAAGGGAAGATCTACTCGACACGCCCTATAGCTTTGATTTCGTTTCGTAGGATTACTATCAATTCTGGGCGATGAAGCATGGTCAACTAGCTCTTCGTCAAGTGCGTAGACAAAAAAATAAAGAAACCGAAAAATCCCCAAAAGATGTATAAACGTAGCAGAAATCGAACTACGAATATTTTCCTGCTTTAATGAATGAACCATTAAAAAGCTATGAACTTATTAGCACTTGATAAGAAAATGAGGTTTAATGAAAGAAGACTACAAGATTAACGAAAGTAATAAAGTTGCTTTGCAGGCACGTTTTTAGCAGCCCACTGTAAAGGTACTCCCGCTCGGGGAAACCTTCGGTAAGCGCTGTGGCTGTGGCTTTTTGTTCTCCCAACATTTAAGCTCTCGGGCATGTGGTAGTTGTACGAGCGGCAACACTAGCAGCAGGTGTTAATAGGGAGCACTATCATTGTGCGATCGTGTGAGGCAAAACCCGAAACCCCAGGAAGGACTTCAAACTCGAGAGGAAACTAGCTTTTTTTCCGCAGCACCTACCGTAAACGTTGAGGCGCGCCTTGTGCGATGCCGAGCCCATGCTGTTGGAAGCGACGCACGTATAAAGGCCACCGTCGTCACTATGGACATGGCTGATGTTGAGGTGCGTCGTTACGTGACTGTTGATGTCGAGAAATTGATCCATCGTGTAACGGTGCAGCGATGAGACGTCCAGGATAGGTTGGTAGTCGAGCAGCCAAACAAACTGCGGTGGCGGTGACCCAGCCGCCGAGCATTTCAATGAGATGTACGCGGAGGTGCGCACATTCTGCTCGACGAATCCGTAGCTTATCTCCGGTGGGCTTTCTGAATTGGCCACACGGAGTAGTGTTTGGGGTTGGGATGAAAGTAGCAAAAAGGAAAAAAAAACGACGACGATAAAACCGTGCTTGTCCTTTCGTACGTCGATGGACGGAATCTGCAGGATCCGCTTAGAGCCGAAACGGGCACGTACCTCCGAGTTTCAATTCCGAGCTTCCCTGAGCGCTGCTGCGTGCATTCGACACAATGCACTGATAAATTCCTTGATCCTTCTTGCTTACCCTATCAATTTTTAGTGTGTTCGCCGACAGGAGGCTCATGCTGACGGTGCGCCAAAAACCCAATGTCAAAACGGCGATAAAGTTCGGTCAATGAAGAAAGAGAGAGAAAGAGAAAGTGAACGAGAGTAAAGGAAAGAGACAGAACAGAAGCAAACAATCAAGGGAGGCTGCTGAAACGTCCCTACCAGGGGAAGCTTGTGTGGCGTACCTTCGCTCTGTGCGGCCATTCGCAAACAGCTCCTGCCCGTTGTGAAACCATTCGATTTTGTTCACCTCGCTGCCGAAGATGGAGCAGTTGAGCAGGGCGGAGTTGCCCGAGTTGATGATCTGAATCTGGGGATGAATGTGCGCCACCAGCTCGGTGCTGATCGTGAGATGGATTTCAAGCTTCTGCTCGCCGAACTGATTGAATGCTTTGCATATCTGCACGGCATGAATAGAATGGAAATCGGAGAATGCTTATTGTGTGTTTCTTTCAGTGTGCTTTCCACACTTTAGCGACCATGAGTCGTCAAAACGCGTTTGGAAAAAGAATCTACAAGAATAGTTGTGAATATTAACGAAAATGTTGGAAATGAAATGCTCTTGGACGAACAATTAGAGTGTTGGTGGCTGTGAATTTGATTCAGAGAACTAAAAGTTGTCTCTTTAAAGAAATGATTATGATGCAGTTCTTTGGTTTAAGTACTTGATAAACATGTTGCATTCAATTGAATTGCAATTTGATTACAATATCTAAGGAGCTAAGCTAAAACATAAATACTTCAAATGTTAAGTATAACATAATTTGGCAACCTTTGTTCAATAATTGAACTTAAATATATTGTGTTTAAAGCAACTTGATATGAGGCATTGACAATTATTAAATATGTAGGATACGATACTAAAACTAATTTAGTTTTTAAATTTATACGCTTTTCGCATAATAACGTGATTTTGTAGCAAATGGAAAACGCTTCAAAATATTAAAAAAATGTGATAGTTTTTGGTAGGACTGTACAACATTTCTTAAACTCATAAAAAAGGGTTCCATTGATCAGATGTTTTAAATGTGCTTAAAATAAAATAAAACAGTTTTCAGTATCCATTAAAAATTAATGCAAGATTTGGGATTACATGGATCTAAATTTTATGTCGTCCTGATTCCCATAAATAAGTAGCCAATTTTTGGAGGGTAATGTGAGGTTGACATTATTTTGGCAAACTAACTGATAACATGTATAAAACCACATGTATCTTGATTTGGCTTTAAAGCAAACAAAAACATTCTTTGTTCCTGATAATACGGTCTTTGTGTTTTGTTAATCGAAAACGCACATGCTACATTTTGTTGAAAAAAGCATCATCCACTTACAAAGAATACATTGTAAACGAACCAGCTTCAACAGCTTGGCCATTGAATGGATTGCAATAATTTGCCGCATACAAAGTGAGGACGATGCATCATACGTTAGATCAATCATTCCAATTGTAGCGGCAGTATTACAAAGCTGCTCTACTATCACAATCATTAATCTGCGAGGGAAAGTGGTGGTGGTGGATTGAAGGCATTTTCCATACCAGTACATTAGCCAGGCAGGATTTGTGAGGTAAGAGCGAGCCATATAGATGGACAATGAAAAGGGTGCAGACTTGCCTAATAGTACCGGAGCAATTAGTAAGTTGAGTGATGCAGTGGGCAAGCCACCTAGCCACATCGCATCGCAGCGCAAACAAACACTCACATCATCAAATTGAAAAATAACTATAACTGAACGAGTAGGTACGGATTAAAGTGGATTAGTATAGTTTTCTCAGCATGCTTTCGTGCTTTCGTGCATGTATTGTGTTCCTGTACCAGTCCGTGCGACTGCATTCAATGCACTTGACGCTGAATCGGTGCGCGCGTTGCACGGTTGCGTGCCGTACGAATCAACGAATCGTTATATTCTGATCAGTTCCGGTCAGCTTTGCATGGCTGGCTTCTGCACGCTGTGGATGTGTGCGAAAATCTATTATACGTAAATAATTACCCATCTTCCGGCGTCCCGTTCGTCGGCGTTACGGATGAACAGTAGCGACTGCGATGGCACGATTCGCTGCGAGGACGGCACCGTATATAAGGACCCGGTGTCCGAGATGCGAAACCAGCTACCAGCGGAATCGTTATGCGTTAGTGCCCGTCGTGCCATCCCGCATTTTGCGTTTGCGGATGCATGCATGTGCAGTCCAGGGGTGATGATGGTCAGAAAGGAGTGTCGGTGACGGCGACATAGAACGAAAGCAAACCGTGATGATGTTAATAGTGCCGGCAGGCCGCCATGGGGTGCATTTTCGGTCGAGCGAATAACCGAGAAGGACATGGGAAAGGATACAGAAACATCATCGTTGTCGGTCACATCATCCGATGGATGGCAATGGGAAACAAATAAATCAAACCATGTGCATAATTAATGTTCAATCAATTCGATTTAAATTAGTTTACGCTCTGATAATTCGGTATCGGCACCGATGGACAAATCGCGAGTGCTCGTCAATGGCGGACATACATACGGGAGCACGAGAGAACACGCGGGATCGAACTCTCCTATCTACGGTGCGGAAATCAAGTTGCTATCTACCGAGTACCTAGGCAGTACGTAGCACAATCTCTCCGTCTATCTCCGTTTTAATGGATTGCATTCCCTTCTCTGCCACTGGCGATGGATTGCATTACAGAATCGTGCACATTTGTGCGGTTCATTTCCCGCATGCACCATCGAGCTGATGAAAGAAAAAAAATGTACCAACCCGATAACGATAAGCGGGCAATATATTGGCCGTGTTTGCTGTGTGGTAATTATTCCAACCACCACGGATTAGCGAAACGAGGTCCGCGTAAATTTGCGGTACCGGTCAGGCGTGATTAAATTTTGCTTCTAATTCATCTCGATACGGAGCTGGAATGCTTTCCTGTGGAAATAAATTGCATTGGAAACCGCTCGTCTCGTTTCCAGATTGGTTTAAAATTGCCACTCAAAACTACAAAACTTCAACTACACAATGGTTGATATATTATTAAACGAATCGGTTTGATTGTTGATGTATATTTAATCAAATATGTAGTGTTAGTTTTAGTTATATAACATGTTTTCTTTCGAATCAGAGATATTTATGTAATTCTAAAGGAGTTAGTACGATTTCCCGCTTATCTTTGCCTGATAAATTCGCCCAATCTGTTCATAGTAACATTACAAATGTACTAAAAACGATACGGTTGCGAAAAAAAGATGATATGCCAATCATCAACAATAAAATCCATGTTTGCTGAGGTAAGAAATTAAAACGATAAGCCATGATAGATGATGGCAAATATTATATTAACTTGGTTTTTGGTTCAATAATCTAATATCTACTCTCTCTCTCTCTCTCTTTCTCTCTCTCTCTCTCTCACACACACACACATGAACTTATCAAAGTATCCCATTAAACAAATAAATAAATTTACGACTTGATTAACTTATATTATGTCCTACTAATGAAATCTATTCAATTAATAATGAAGCGTTTGGAAAGGAATAGATGACATGATAATTTGTAAGTTAATTGTGCAATAGTTTCTATCAACTTTTGGTGTTGAAAACAGTGATAGTTTAGGCGTTAATAATTCAATAGATATGCTAAAAACGGGCATCCACTGTTTAGTTTAGTGGGGGGTGTCGTCTGGTCAGTATCTGTTCTATACTTCTTTGAAAACGTCTGTTAATTCTTCTGCGAATCCGAGACATAACCCTGATTGACCAGCATGTTGGGAGAAGAGAGGACCCGGAAAAGATTACATTTATCTCTAAATTGTATGGATTGTATGGATTTTTTCATTTCCTGGAAGGACATTGAATACATTATGTTGAAGAAGGAAAAAAACTGGCGCATTTTATGTCTTTCCATCATGGGTCACAAGTACATCGAACTGAGCATGAACATGGAACATTTATTTTTGTGTAACACTGCTTAAGCGGAAATTGAATATACATATCAGTAGGCGTAGAAAATGCACAGGGAATGAAACAGTTACACATCAAATGTACACATACATTGTTGGTGGTGGCAAATCTAGCAACCCAGTAGTCATTAATGTGTCGTTCCAAAAGTAAGTTCATTTGTAAGACAGGTAACGAAAGGAAGAGAGTAGCAAAGGACACAAAAAAGCGTTCTGCAAATGTGCAAGGATTTTTTAAATATTATAGTAGGTTGTACATTATTATTATTTAATGTTATTTTTCTATGTCTTTTAATCATTAACTATACAAACTTCTAAAATAGAATGTCATAATTAATACCTCAAGAATTATTATAAACCCATTTTCGCCGTGCATTCATCTGAGATAACAAATCGATGCAGTAGGTTTGGCTAAAACGACATTGGCTAATAATATTGATGGAATCATCATCCTGGTTTTATTCGAATTTGTCTTTTAACAATGTTTTTAGCAATTATTATGTTAATCACATGAATAGATGTTTAATTAAAACCATTAAAACATAAATTAAATGTTGTGAAGGTTCTTTACCTTTACTAACCAAATTCAAATGGACAAAATAAATTAAAATATTGTAAAAATAATTATTTTATTAAATCATAATAATTTTAAAAAGTAAACTCACTCATAACTAGGAAAAATGTGGTAATGTTGCAACGGAATTTGAAATTGCTATGTACCTAAACTAAATGGTTAGTGTCAAACACATTTTTGACCACATTTGATAGTAGTACTTATCCTCATGAAATGCTTATTATTGAATTATTAAATTTTTAATAGTTTACAATAGATTTATGAGTATAGACGTTCATATTATGTTTATTGATCTTTTTTTACCACATTTAAATTTCGTTTCGAAGTTTAGCTTAAGAAATAGTAATTTTTGTCTACTATCAAACTATCAAAAGTACTATCAAAAGTACCCAGGATGTTTTCGTTACTCATACAGAGACATAGGGTCGATTTAATACTACCCGGGACAACATCAAACAGCCGGCGAGATTGATCGAGGTACCCTTTAATCGCTTTCAACCAGTGCCTCGAGCGGTGCCAGCCCTGTTCACACGGCAACGATCAAAGTGTATCAAAATTGCAGTATCCATCAATGGATCATAAATGAATTTATTATGAATCTTGCCAGGGTTTCCGCAGAGAACGAGCCAGCGTAGCTCACACGCTCACATTCTCCCTCCTGCACCCGAACCTATAGGTGGGCAGGTGAAAATTGTCCATACTCTGTTGGGGAAACGAACGCTCTCCAGAGGATGCACTGCGGTCGAGGGTTTTGTGAGTCAAAATTTGTTAGGTTAGATCTCGTTCCGGTTTGGTTAGACCGAAGGAGGGCTGGTTCGCAGGAGGGGTAGGGGACATGGGGTGGCTATCAAAGTTAATGGGATGAAAATACTTACGAGAAGCTGGGAACGGGATTTCCCTGGACATTGCACGGTAACTGCACACTGGTTCCCTTCGCGGCTGTAAGCTCACTCACTGACTTCTGGCTGGTGGATGGGGCCATGTTAGGAGTGTTATCTACGTTTGTATGAATGTGTGTTTATGTATTTATGTGTGTGTGTATGTGTGTTTACAGACCAAAGCGCGGAGGTGGCGGGTTGAAGAAAGTAGTGGGAGATGTTGTAATTGTATTAGAACTTTCAATATCGGGAAACTCGTACGCCGAGTTGCATCGTACGAGATGCAGTGCCGGTTCTAGAGAAGGCTTACCTTTCAGGCTAAGCAGGACAGCTTCGCTTGTTTTGCGCTCACCCGTCAGCGTGTCGACCGTTACGCATGAGAACCGCTTCAATCTGTCTTCCTCGTTGACGTTCCGTATGCACAGCTCTCCGCCGGGCGTTGTGACAACATACCGAGTGCCTGTTGGAATGGAAGCACATGAGACGAACTTATGTGTCTTGGGAGGTGATGCGTAAGGCCATTGTAAAGTGACAGTATGTATGTGTGTGTGTGTGCGTGTGTGCGTGTGTGTTTGTGAACTTGTGCGATGCTGGAACTGAATACTGGAACTAGCTGCCGGTGTTACTGGTTACTCACCGATGTCGGAACGGCCAGGCAGGAGCATTTCCTTCTCGCTGAACCATGACGACACATGAACGAATTCCCGCACGTGCGACGAGACGAAACACTTCAGGAAGGCCGTGTTGCCAAGCATCATATCGGCACTTTCCACCTTCACCTCGTACGGTTGTCTCACCACTAGCCACAGTACATGTTGTCCGTTCGCGCGCAAGCGTTTGTGTGTATGTGTGTGTGTTAGCGCGTAGGAAGAATATAGCAGGATTCACCGAAAAGGAAAAGCAAAATTTCAGATCAATGTTTGCGATGTGCGATGCTCAACACTCCAAGGATCTCGTCGCTGGAGTGTCGCCATCGGGCTGCGTTCGACATATTGCCGACTTACCTGCCCGTACACGGATGTCGTGGCTGAGCAGGACGTAGTAGGAGTAGCTGATCCTGCATCGGTAGGTCGTATCGTGCACGTCCGTTCGAAAGAGATGCCCAGCGAATGGAGGAAAGTAGAGCGTCCCGTTCGGTAGCGCTTGTCTGATGGGATAAAGTGACAGGATACATTAGACCCGACGGGGTTAGGGTTAAGATGTTCACTCAAACCACCCCAGCGAGACTGGGTGGCGTCTTCGGAAGTATATACTCGTTCATATGTATTGTCAACATTGCTGATATCGATACATGCAAATGTAAATTTGATAAAAACTCCCCATGCCCAACCGGGCGGCGGCTAACGAATGAGAATCGGAATGCAATAATACGTCGATTCAAAGTTGATGTTTTGGTGAGTGATACATGCACGGAGCTGTCCTGGGCTTCGAATATATTATACCCTCTTTTACTCTTTCGCAACAAAATGTGTTTTTTTTTTCTTTGGTTCGAAAGGTATGACGGAAACGTCACAGCATTCGGGTCGATGGCAACTTATACGGGCAGTTATATTTTGGCAGAACTCGTAAATCGTAAATCGTTTCTAGCACGATTAAGAAATATTCCCGGAGCTTGATTTACATTTTTGTTTGAGAAATAATATCGATTTAGGTGAGTAAATAGATTCGTTCAGAAATAATAGCTCTGCTAGACAAATTGTTACCTAATGCAAAGGTTTATGTTGATGGTACCTGGAGAAATTTCGAATATCTTATGTCCGATTGCTTGAGTGTGTACATAATTTCACGTGCCGTATGTGTGAGAAGTTGATCTCACATTAACGTTGTTCTGTTTTATGTAATTCATCTGTTTGTTCACATTACATGCTCCTTATTTAACAAAAAGGAGCACGGATTTATTGATATAAAATCCGTTTTTCAAATTCTTCTAATTTTTTTCCAAAGTTAAAGCTATTATTTCATAAATTTTATATGTTTTACAAAGCAGAATGACATAATTGGGACGACAATAATATTTAGCGACCATCTGCCTCTAGTAAGAAGCGATAAATCTACTAAGGCAATCAAACAAAGCCATGCAATTACCGGTTTGATTGTGTCCCAATTATGTTGTCCATTACGATATAAAGGAGTGTTTGTAAGCTGTAAGATATTTATATATTAATTAAATTTAAGAGCGTAAACTTCTTTAGAAATTACTTTTGCATGTGCCAGTAAAATTGTCTAGCAGCTATAGCGATGAGAAATTTTGGACCGACGTCTACTTTATTTAAATTAAATGAAAATTAAACTAAATATTTGTGAAATTCTTTATTTAATGACTAAATTCCTAATTGCATCACTACATGGGAAGCAAACATATGAAACATAATGATTTTTATGTTCAAGAATGTGCTTCATTTCCCTCCTAATAGTTCACAATATGAAAAATTGCGTTATTCATTTCACAATAAAATAATTCCCAATCAAATTTTATTCTAGGTTAACTACCTCAAAATCGGTATCCTATTGTGTTGGTTGCTAATGAAAGTGCCGGTCAGATTTATCTTCCTCATTTCAATTACTTTTCCCTCAAAACTTCTAGTGAAGATGAGCTATTATTTTTTGAATCGGTAACCAGAATAACGGGTACGTTTTACCCATGAGCAAACATTTTGTTCTGTGCTTAATTATGTACTCTCAAAGCGAGTGAACACAGTCAAACAATGAATTCGTTTTTGTGTCGAAAATTCATGAAGTTTACCAATTACTAAAATCTACCGAAGAAGCATCCAGTGTGAAACGATTGATTGATTCCTGAAACTAAGCGTACAAACATTATGCCCTTCCCCTAGCTAATGTCTCCATTGTCAGGAAGTTTATCAAGCATTCGCCGGGCAAGCTGTGTGGTATGCTGGTGCCGGATACCAATCAAAGCACACAATCCCAGGAAAAGATGCTTCAGCCAGGACACTTCATCATTCTGTGCTCCGACGCAGCCGATGCCTAAGTCCTAATGTTTTGCACGTGTGTTTGTGTGTGTGTGTGTGTACGCACTCGTGTATGTGTGCCTGAACAAGCAGCGGTTATACGTTTCGAAGTAGTCTCGTAGTCTCTCTCCCAGACGCACGCACGTAATCCCAATAAATATTGTATCAGTACTGATAAGTTTACGGAAGATTGAGCAGGTACATAATGCATCGTGTGTTATGTGTGTGCCGCGCCATCGGTAGCCGCAGCATAACGGCAGCACACAGGCAAATACCGATTGGCCCACTACACACATAATCAACCGTATTATCATGAGACGAACGTAAAGAATGGCATCTTTCGCTCGTGCTCCGGCTCAGATTGCGTATGCACGAATTAATGCGGTATGTTCTTCTGTTTCGGTTGAGTCAGCATTCTTCGCCGACGCTATTCCCCACCTGCACTGTGTGTGTGTGTGTGGTGTCTAGAAGGAAAACCATAGTGCGAGACAGTAAGTTTACTTTGCGATCCGGTCGAGTATTCAAGTAAACTTCGGGTTTATATGTTAGTTTTTTTTTGTGTCGCTCTTCTTCACGTGGCTTCCCGCGGGGAACAGTATCGCGTCATTGAATGAAGTGAGCGCTTCTGCCGGTGACTGTAGGGAAAGGTCGCCACCGCAAATCGTGACTTTGGTTGTCTTGTGAAGTTTTTCAAACCGCACCGAAAACAAGCAAACCACCACCCCAGGCGTGTCACCGAACGGTGCGAAGGGTACGGTTTTCCATCGGAAAAGAAGCACCGTGAAATGGCGCCAGACACGTTAGCATTCGCTGTTTGCTTACGTGCTGAGCTTTAGTTTATTTCGCTACTCGCTGCTCCTTTCATCTTTAATTAATAATTCACGTACCAAACAGTATGCAACACGGTGGAGAAGTAGTTTTGCCGACAAACTTCACCCATGCGCACCCTCCATCGTACTGGCTTTCGTATTTCCCCGTCAAACCGCGCCAGCGGAAGATAATCTCGTGTTTGATATGTGATCTGAAAAGTTTTCCACTTACCTCAGCCCCGGCACACTGCTCACCAGGCTACCGTCCTTCAGTATCCACTGGATAATCATCTGCGGACCACCGTAGGCTTGGCAGACTAGCTGCGAGTTGCCGGTGTCGTTGCTGAACAACACGCTCGACGGAAGCTCGTGCAGAAAGTTGGGCATCTGAAGATTTTCCGACGACAGCGCATGGCTCGTCTGCTCGATGAGTATTGCCAATGCTACGTACTGCACAAAACCTGCACTCGAGGGGCCAGCACCATCGTCGAGCAGAAATGGACGGGGTATGATTTATGAGGTTACGCGTTAGTTTATTAGTGGATTTATTACTGTTGGCAACAAAATTTGTCCAACGCCTAATATGTTGGCGCTTTGGGAGCAGTAAGTGGACGGCCGGGTTCTGGATATTGGCCATTTTTCATCGTTTGGCCGTTCATAGGAGGAAATTTGGATAGTAGCATTCGTTACTTACCGGGAAAGTATGATACTGTTGCTCGTATCACTTCCATAGTTCTTGGGCGATTCTGGAATTTTAAATATGAGTATTTTTTAATCTTCTGAGCTAGTATCATGACAAATATATACAAGTGTACAAATAGTTTATCTCCCAACTAAAACAGCTTTGTACGTATACGAAAATCACATAGAGCCTGGTAAAGTTTAGCAGTATCCTAAAAGACAGGTTTAGTTTCCGAAATCATGCTTGCCATACAGACTAATTTTTATCACTTCTAATCAGGCTTACTAAACAAATGTTTATCATAATAAATGGATAGTTCAGTTAAACAGCCCCTTATTACGAGTTAATGGTCAAGTTAATATTGTAGTAAAGGTGCTATCGTTTGCCACTACCAACACATCACCGGATTGTTTTAAACAAATCTACGTATTTATAATGTTTATAATAATGTATTGCATAACAATGTTTAAATAATAATAATGTAATAATTCATAATAATGAAACATAGATGAAATTTAAATACATTTGTAACTTTTTTCTTCAAATCCCCTTTTCTAAGTATCCTAATGGTGACGACTGTCAGTTGCCTCATTTAGATTCTAATGAATCGAAATTTGGTCATATCATCTTACTAAACAAACCCTTGTCATGAATAATATAACGATTGCTCATTGTTTAAAGTATCTAGTGTGAGTATAACTTATTCGTATAACCCGTTGTTTATCCCAGTTATCAACATGTAGTGCTCTGGAACGAGAGCCGTTTATGGAAAACGAAAACGACAACAATCTTTAGCAGTTTGATGACACAAACTAAACGAATTTTGTGTAAATTCGTGGTAACAACATTATTCATACGGCTATTCCCTGCCAAAGTCAAACGAAAATTCTTCATCTAACATAGCTTGTTAATGTGTTAGTGTGTAATTATGTTAATGTGTAACAAAACAAATCTGGTTATCTATGTTGTTAAAACAGTATTAACTGAAACACTATTTCAGTATTATTGAAAATTTCAAATGTGCCAATTCTGCAGAAATGTGTTTTGTAGTGTTCATCATTCTGCTATGTTTAGGTACTACTCTAGGACGTCCCTAAATAAACAAGCAATCAAGGTAAGTTGGATGAGGTGCTCTAGCTGTTTACTGCTGTCTGCTGTATGTCTGACTGAGCATTTTAGGTCGTCTTTGGTGCCAGAGCAATGCGTTATACGGTACCTATTACGGCCTCCACCCTTGTAAAAACATCGACTTTTTGACGAAAACCAAAAATGACATACCTTGAAAAAAGTACCAAATAACATAAACTCTTACAAATGTCTCTAGGTAAATGTTAGAGGATAATACAACATTTTGGTTTGTCAAAATACGGTTCCATAATATCATGATTTACCAATACTCACTATCATTATATAGTATATATGTTCGTATTGCTTGCGTAGCTGAATTTTGGTTGCGATACCGGTTGTGCAGTGGCAAATGGCGATGTCGCACTACATTTATTACACGATTCGCGTTCTTCATGAGCTGTATAACGATAATCATGAATGTTTAAATACAAAATGGCACCGCGTCCGATGGTGTGCCGTAGGTGTGCGAATGTATTCTAACATGTCGCCCGAGGGGCAAAAATCGTTCACTCCGACACAAACACACACACACACACACAACCACAGCGTGCAGCAGAGCGTTGTCGAGTATAGTTCTTAATCAACCAAATGACAAATTACCACCCGCGGTGTTTCGTTACAATCCACTTGCGCTAGCTGTTGATAATTCATGGCGACCGTACCACCGGGCGGTACATATTTCAGTGCAAGATAAACAGCATACAGAAGATAGCGGTGGTGGTGGTGGTGAAATGGAGAAGAGTTTCGAGTGTCAAAGACAGTACGGTAAATGGTATTGTACTGGCGTGTCGCAGCCCTCGTAGGCAATCAGGACGACGCGCGATAGCGTAAGCGCAAAAAAAACAATAGCTATGCCACAGCCACGCGACCAGCGTAGAGCAACCACAAACGCCCCGAGGCAGGACAGAAACGTTGTCTGGCTTGCTGCTCGGTAAACACACGTACACATTACGCGATGCATTTGTGGATGCAACTGGGAAAACGGGAAACATGTATAAAAACAAGTTCACGTGCAAAAAAAAAAGATGGCAGCTCTTTAAACGTGGATCGGCAAGCCTTTGTGTGTGCGTGGTTTCTATGAGTGAGAAAACTTCGAGATGGTGATAGGAAAAGTTGGGACACTGCTATAAGTATACAAATGGTTTTTTGATTCGCAAAAAATTATTCCACATCGGTGTGAGCCGGCTGCTATCCGTGCCGGCTACACCACGCTCCTCCTAATACGGCGAACGATGTGTTAAAGGCTTACCCTTGGAAACTTTTGTTCCGTTGCTGCCTCGCTCAGCGAAACTTCCCCATCTGGCGATTGCTTTCGAAGCGAGGCAGCCGCAAGCAGTGAGTTATGTGCATCGTCGTGTGCCCATTGCAATTGTGCGAGTGGATTGAATGCAAATTTTGAAAGGAAATACCTTTTTTGTTGCGCGCGTGTGTGTGTGTGTGTGTGTGTGTGTTGCTGAGTTTTGTTTTGCTCGAGAATGGTTTGAGCTATGGTTTGATGTGAGACACTGTTTCATAGATTCCGCACTTCATGGCCCACTCGGATCCGTGGTGTGAAGCCTACCCTATGGATGCTAAGGATTCGGGAGACTGATTCAAGCGACTGTCAATGGAAGGACTCGAGTGGATGTGTAGATGTCAGACAAAGAGCTCCCAAGAAGCCGGTCGACTAAGTGTATGCCATGGGCGTTGGATTCGAAGCCTGTGTCAAGTGGGAAGCCGCCTACGGTAAACTAGACAAACTGCACTTGCCGGGAAGATTCCGTACGCCGTACACACATCAACAAACTGCAAATCAACAACTGCTACAACGACCATTTTCTGTCACAGCCGGTGCTGCGAAATGATAATGCCACGCTATGATAATCATTCCACCGACTTCCCCCTATCGGCAGAATTCTCGTGCGGAGTGAAAATAATAGAATTTTCGAATATGCCGTTTTTCCTCTCGTCGCCGTCAGAGGCAGCACATTTCGCCGGGAGGGGATACAAACTGGTGGACGAAGCCGTTAAGCGCCTGGTATTATGTGTATCGTTATACGTCTCATTAATACTTAATCACTTCGTTCGCGCAACTGGGACCCGTTCGGACGCTGGGAGCTTGAAATATGAGGACGAAAGTGTGTCCGTGATGAGAGCTGGTTAAAACGAGCCTGTGTGTTATCAATTTAATGGTGGAAGCAAAATTAAAGTCCCATTGGTTCGTTGTCAGTCATCAGCTATTGTTTGTACTTTAATTTTCGAAACAACTTATCACAAACTGATTCGGGTTTACGTCGTTTCGGCAAGCAGAACTGGAGAAAATTAGAAAAATATGTTACTACCTTACGAAGCGCCTTTGCTGTTCCCTTAGCATCCTACCTTAAATCTATGTGTCAATTGACGTATAGGAAGTTATTTCACTGTGTGTTTACTGGAAGTAATTCAACATTTTACAAACAATTCAGATGAAATTTCTCAAAAATTCCCCACTAGTAGAGGGAAAATAATGAATCGATTGTAGCACATAATTTGAAAACTTTAATAATAATCTTCAAAGCAAAATGTTGTAAAAATGTCAATTTTACCAGCAATTTTTGTCAGCAATTTTCAGTAATAAAATTTATGAATATTCAAATGAACTTTGAAAAACTGTAT
This sequence comes from Anopheles farauti, assembly GCA_000473445.2. Lineage (NCBI taxonomy): Eukaryota > Metazoa > Arthropoda > Insecta > Diptera > Culicidae > Anopheles > Anopheles farauti. Next base: position 12,823,023 of record KI915044.1, read on the forward strand.
GACTGTTGTAAAAATGCATATCATCAGCTAGTTTTTGAGCTCAAATTGTTACACAAATATCTAGAAGTGTCAATTAAATCTATCTATGGACCGTTATGCCATCCATTGCGCGCGATTTTGTCTGACAAATAGACAGAATCCGATATTTAAATAGTTTTTTTCAGTTGACGTTCAGTTGTAGGCTCTACAACGCCTAAAATGCATTGATAGTTTCAGTTTTAATTTCATTTGATTTTTTGCTTTCACGAACCTCAGACTTTCATCTTTTTTCATCATTCTTAGCACACATTCAACTAGTGAGCTGTTTTGTTCATTTGTTGAAGAACTACAAACATTCATATTGAACTATGAAATAGTCGCCTTTTCATAAATAATTCAACTTTTCATAAATTTCATAATAATTCATAAATGGTATTGAATGGAGTTAGGCTAGAATGATAAGTACTTATTGCAATTCTACGAATAAAAAACAAGTATGAAATCTCTTTTTATCTTAAGAAAGATTTTACCATTATAAACCAGAAAGTTTATTTCAATATTTTTCACAACGAAATGTATTGTAAAGGATGTTTAAAGGTGTCCGGTGGTATAGTGGTAAAGGTGCTGGTACCATGTTCAGACGGTACAACAATCTTATCTGGACCGTTTTTGCTAGATAAACCGGAAACAGGTTGGGCACGGCAAGAAAAGAGAGGTAGAAAGATTGAGTGTGAGTGAAAAAGAGAGAGAGAGAGAGAGAAAAAAGCGTACTTGATAGCAAAGGACGAATTTATCAAATCATATTATAACTTACGCTGTCTCCTTGCAACCATTGTTAATTGGTATTCTTTCTGCCGTGTATAGTTTTCTTTATTAGACAATAAAATACAGCACTTTATTGCGATCAAAAAATGATCTAAATAATAAGAATCTAATATTTTTTGTATACTTTTTATTCTCTTTCTGAGATCCTTAGTATTAAATAAAACAATTTATTTGATTTTGATCTGAAATTTACGAAATTTTAGTAATTTTTCTCGAACTATAAAGAAAAAATTGATGCTTGATTGCTGGTTTGGTTTTTATGAAAAGAAAAAAAAATTATGGATTATTTCAAAAATGATTTTTCTTCTACATTTTTTAAACTTCTTTTTACCCAGAATAAACCTAAAATACTGTATTAAAGTCTAAAGAGAAAACTGTGAATTTGAATTGTAGATACAACCCGGTATGAAGTCTTAAAGATAAATGAAAAATTCAAATATAATTTCATGGCAATGTGTACAAAGCCGTACGACCGTACGAGCCGCACGCAATTCTTCTGACACGTTCGTTTAGTATCAGCGATGTTGGGCAAAACTCAAGTGGGACAAACTTGACCCTTTCGTTACTCACCGGCCCGCGAGGTAATATAATGTTATGCTGCGGAAAGTATCTTCCCAAAGGTGTGTTCAGTTCCAAACCACCTTCTTGTTCAATTCCAAACACTTTCCAAACACCTTTTTGCTTTTGATCGGAACTAGTCATCAAAAATTTAGTTATTTTCTTATTTTTTCATTTTAGTGGACGAACCTTTTAGGAAGGTCTGAGCAATTTTGAGAAAAAATGCATAATAAATATGAGATCTGGATTTTTTAAAATATTTCAACCAACTTTTACAATGTATGCAAATGTTACTTTACACATATTTATTGTAATTTTGTTGTTCGGTGTACCGACGATTGGTGTCGGTCTTCCTCATTTAATAATGGAGACGCCTGGTGTTTTACAGATTGACCAAATACACGAGGACGGTTTTTACTATTAATTTAATTTATATATGCGATGGGACGATAAGAGTATTGTATACGATTACGAATCCAAATATATTTTATGTTTGTTTAAATTCATTCATAAGTCACACAAAAAACCCGTCGCGATGGGTCTAAATATAAACTTCAAAGTCTTAGTACTGACATATTTCTCTGACATGTGGACTCTCTCCATAATCGACGAAGCTCTCTTAAGTACGTTCGAGAGCAAAATGATCTGGAGAGGAGCTTAACCCTGTATGTTGCCGCACCGGACATCCGAACTCGTAAAATTCTTCTAGACCATCCGTACGACTATCAAAGGCACCCAAATTACGTTAATTTTCCACCAAAAGACAGGAATAAACGTTTATCGGCAGGTGAAACGATGTTTCGGTGTTTGTAGATACAAGGTTAATAGTAACATCTTTTAAATTACTGTAATGATTTACTTACTGATAGAGTTAAATTTATAGCCAAACTAATGTCATAGAAAAAAGCATAGCTTGGGTCATGTTGATTCATTAAAATGCATACAACTTAATTAGTAACTTTTCAGAGGATCTTCGAAAATAACTCAGAATAAGATTTATCAACACATTTACCAATATTTTATCAAAAACAAAACAAATGTGTACTTTAGAATCACACACAGAAAAAATAACTAAATTTTACAGAATCATAATCATCATGTTATTATTAACCTAAAACTAAAATATATAAAATAATAAAAAATATATGTATGTATGCCTCTCCGGTCATAAATTTATGTCGCTACTGTCAAAGCAATAACATTCATTACGTCCAAACTGCTCTCCATTTAACACTATGGTTGCTTTCAATACCTACAAACTTGTGGAGTCATTAAGCTTCAACAGGTCGCACTAGGCAATCATTCTCTTCGCACCATATCCGATTTGATTAGTACCGTTTCTCGTTTCGTTTGGCAACCGTTTTCCGGTGGATGTAGGAAAAAAAAACCTCGTTTTTTTGGCCACTTTGGCGGACGATAGCAAACATGCCATAAATCTAAATCGAAAAAGTTATGCCACTGGGTGGCGAAATCCAACTTTTACGTATGAGCAGATGTTTCAGGCTGTACGGCATCTTTCTACAGCGCTGTCGTGGAGACTTGGCATCCGTTGCGAGCAATATGGTGATAGGCTATGGTCAACTGATGCTATCAGTCTGTTTCCAATTGAATATTCATTCGTTTTTCACCTACTTGCCTCTCGTGTGGTTTTATAAATGGCTGGCAAAGAGCGACCGCAAAGCGAGCGTGTCCAAAAACAAACAAAACGAAACCGTATGTGCTTATCATCACAATGCATCCGTTTTAGTTGGTCTTCTATAAAGTCACAATAATTTCGTGGAACATACTGACTGGAGCAAGTTGTATTTTTGTTTTATGCGTAAATAAATCATGCCTGTATTCAATTTAGTAGTGATTATGGATGTAATGTTTTTTACTTTTCACATTGAAAGGATATTAATTTTATGCTAAAGACACGTTTCAATTTTCCTATGAACAACGAGGGTCACAAATCGTTTACTTTTAACGTTTGAAAGTATTTTATTTTGTTTATACATTTTTAACTGTTCAATAATACTGTTATGCTTCATAAAAGAAAGTCAATAATACGATACTGACAAGATAAATAAATACACTACTATTTTTACTGTTGGTATAGTTGAGAGTATACTGCTCACTGTTCTATTAGCGTGCCAAACTTAATGCATAGCTTACCTTAATGAGTCTACAACTGCATAATAAAAATCAAAATTGCTACAAACCGTCCGCTTGTTGCTGTTTGGCTGCCCATGCAGGCTCGTTCGTTGTAGGATTATTAGTAAATCACAAGAAAAAAAAAACAACAACAACAAAAACACACTTTGCCACTGACGCGCGTATGTGCAACTGGCTCACTTCATTTCCACTTCCGGGTGCATTTACCCTGGAAACACTCTTTTTTCCGCGCCTAACAGGAAACGAACAAACGCGCACACGTGCACCGAGGAACGATGAGTATTCAGTTTCCGTTGAATATATCTTCCTTCCCCAGAGTGCACCACACACCCGCCCGAGCACACTGCCGCTATTATGCTATTTCATTATCATAATCATTTTGTACTCATCAGTAGTGCACCGTGAAATGAAGAACTCGTGTATGCATTATTATCTCATCACTTTATTACACTCCAGTTGCACTGTTGCACCTGCAGTGTGTCGCACGTGCTGTGGGTGGATTTTTTTTCGTTATCCTCTTTGCACCGAACCCGACAGCACGTACACGGCTCGCGGCGAAGAGTCGTGCTTCGCTTTGCTCCTGCCGACCGGCAAGGGTGGGAAGCGAAAAAGGACAACACAACAAGAAGCATACAAAAAAATTATATAACGCACCGAGCGGACGGTGCACACGGCTTGAAAAAAAAAATAGAGACCAGGAACGAGAAATGAATCGCATCAAAACGAAACCCTCACTTCGTGTGGTGCAACGCGGGCGATACAAGGGGAGCAAGCACAGAAGGCAAACGGATATAAATGAGACCAATTATCCTTCCTCGGTTTTTACTCGAACCTTTCCTGTCACTGCTCGGTTTATCCGTTCTTTCATTCAATATAGCATGCATGCATGTATGTATATGTGAGTGTGTGTGTGTGTGTGTGTGTGTGTGTAAGCACGTTCCGGTGTTATTGTTGTCCCACATTTTCCATTTATCACCGGCCTCGCTAATCTTTCGTCGTACGCTTCACTGGTGAGTTCGAGCCCGAGCGCAGCATGCGGCCGGTTATTTTGCATTCAATTGCTTCCGGTAATATTTTTGTTTTTGCGTTTCCCATCTCTCACTTCCACTACGGCCAGCTGGGGGGCGTTGGGATTGTCTGGTTTTGTTTTGTTTCACACGCTCTTTCATTTGCCGCGACATTTGCCCCGTTCGCACAAGCACTCGTCTGGCACAAACTATCGGTAACATGGTGACAAAATTTACGTTACCAGTATCTTTCTTTTTTTCGTTACCGTCGGTTTCTCACATCGATGCTAAGCACGTCAAACGCGTTCGTACGCGCGATAAGCGAGGCGAACAAAAACTGTCTACTCACTTTCACTTTTAAACATTTGTCCGCACACGCACGAGCGAAGAAAAAAAAAGTTCGCGTCGTACGGTTTTTTCGGCTTTCATCCACTACGGTCACACCATCACGAGCGTAAAACGCAGAGATTGAAATGAACTGAAAATAGTAGGCTTTGGAGTTCTGCTCGGTATCGACGACGGTTGATCACTGTACGAGAGATGATATCGTCGGAATCCGACCTGAATTGTAACGAACACAGGATATAGATACCATGTCCTATATCCGCTCCACCTGCACCCCGTCCCTGCCCACCGTATGTATCCGTTTATGTACTCCTCCCAGTGGACAGCCGTGAATCACTCTGCAACAGCGGGGACATCGGTAACGATGCGAGACGTGTAGATAGGCAAACTGCAATTCACATAATTATTCAAAAGTACGAAACCGTAGAGCAATAAAATCATCTCTCGCTCGAGTATCATCCCAGGCGGTGGACGGGGGGAGGGAGGGATGGTGAGGAAGGGGGGGGGAGGGATGTAGACGGAGGAGGTTACCGTTCTCGGTTATCTACAGGCTTCCGCACCCGTCCCCTCCCGACAGCCAAAGCCGTCGATCCGGAAAGGACTAGAGTACACACTCGAGAAACTGTTGAGCAAACACATGAACTCACTCTGCTCACTTCACTTCACTGCAACAGAAGCACTAACCCATCCCTGCGTGAATGTGGGTGTGTGTGTGTGTTTGTGTGTGTATGTATGTGGACAATTATTTTCCGCTCACACTAACCGGCATGTGTAACTGTGACGGTGTTTTGAGGGGTAGAACGGTTTTCGGGACGTGATGGATGAAATGGACCAAACGCCGCTCGGTACGATGGAAGATTACCGAGAATTCTATTTCCATACCTGCTGTTATGCCGTTCGCAATCGTTCCACTTTTACATCCGGGTCATGCTGTTAGATAGCAGCGCAATGTCCAACATGGTGATGTTTTATTCCCTGCCTGACAATTGCCAAAATAATGCACTGCAATTAACGATACTTATCACTCCTTTGAGCACTTCAGCTATGTCTCACTGGCGGCGACATGTTTAACGGTTCGAAATCAATCGTTCGCATGTGTGCGTGTATGTGTGTCTGTGTGAGAGTGTGCGTGGGGAGGAATGTGTGTGCAGCGGATGAGATGTGCCTACACCTATGAGGTGAGGTACTACTAAGCTCCGATAGGTAGGCGTGTGGTATGATGAGATACAAACAGTTGCGATGATACAGACATCCTTTCAGGCCCGGGTTCCTGCCCGCCCTGCCGGCAATATCTAGTACATAGCGCAATCGCGCCTAATGCCACTGAATTTGTGGCAATTGATGATATTCCGGCGCTGAACGAGGCAAGATATGGTGGCGGTTGTGTTGGTGGTGGTTGTGATGAGGAGTAATAAAATCAAAATCTCAGCATGCGACGCACGGTACGACTGGCGGACGAATGCAAAGTGATAATGTACCATTTCAGCAAAAGGATGAATGTCATGGGAACGGTTTCTTGGAGTGAGGGACTGTTCGTTTTCGTTCGGTAAAAGCCTGAACGACGTGCGCTTTTAACGGCGTCTGCTATGGCGTGTAGGTCCTACGATGATGAACCGCTCACCCTATCATTCGTTTCCAACGGAACAGCATCACCTGCTGTGTGTCGGCTTCTTTTGGATCTATTCGATGAATTTAAGTAGGCACCGATCGCTACACTAAACCGCACACATTCTGCTTGTGCTCATTAAGCGCTTGCCAAAATGAGCGGCACGTCCACGTTTTATAACTTTATTCGACGCTTGTTGCGCACCAGCTTAACTGATTATCACTCGCTCGCTCGCATCGTCGTTTTTTTTGTCGTTTTGCACCACTTTTACTCACTCTCGTTCTCGAGTTTGCCTCTACCGAACCGTGACAGCTTCCCGCGTGGGATCAGAATTCCCGCGTACGACCAGCGTGCTCACACTACACGTCCACGCGCTACAACGCACAACCGCCAACTATATCATTTCAAATAGAATCATATCCTCTCTAGCTAAGAATCCTTTCGGAATGATACATGATATATAAACAAATTTCCATCATGTGTCTGTGTACGACCTACCACCGGTGGGCCTCCCGCAGCACCGGAGAGCGCGCACGCGTTTGTCCTCCTCGTATGCTGCGTCTGTGTCTGTGTGTTGGTGTACCCATCCACCCACAACCCCGCACCGAACTCCCCGGGCCGCGAGCCACCAAAATAACCCACCAGGTACGTATGTGTAGTGATGCCGCTTCTCATTCACATCCTCGCATGTATGGCATCGTCGTTCACGGGGCCATTTCCTCGCGGCTCCACGCTCTCCGTTTGCACACCGGCTCGGGGTGGGCAGTAAAAGCAGGGCGGATAGGAGTGCAGATGTGCTGTGTTGTCATTCTCGGCCGAGCGCAATCGGAGCATCATCGTATCGTACTCTCGCCAGCTGCGGGACGTTCTCGGCAGGGAAGCGAATGTGGTAGCTGCAGAAAGGAGAATGGGAGGGAACGCTCATCTTCGAAAAGGATACATTAAGGATACACAACCCGGCAAAAGCAGAGGAAAACGTGCAACACAGTGCCGCGTCTACTGAATGTGATACGTTCTAACGGCGTGGAGATTAAATTGTGCCTTCGATTTTAAAATAAATATTTTGATAAGTCAAATATTTGTTTTCCCAAACTACGCTGGCATAAGCGATAGAAAAATGCGAAATCTTTACTGTTAGGTGGAAAATTCTCGTTCTCATAAATAAGCCAATCATGATAAGAAACCCACTTTGAATAATGCAAAACCTAATATGAATAATTATTTATTTATTTGGAACGGCCTGGCCTTATTGCTTGAATAATTAAGTCAACTGTAAAACATCTATCCTCCCTTGCTTTTCATGAAGGGTTTGACAATTTAATACAAGTGAATATGGTAGACCTGGAAGAAGTCTTCAGTCTATTAGTATCTTTTGATTCTTTCATGTATTAATTCATAACAAGAAGCGTACGCGCCACAAGGGATAAAAATAAACATTTTTATTTTCATATATAATCTCACACCTACCCAATTATAAACGCAGATCATATTTACAAATGTGTCTTTCTGAAAATCTTTATTTTTCACATCCCTCACCATTAACCGGCTACCCTTGAATAAAGACAATCGTCGGTAGGTGTGAGCAGCAGACAAAGCTCTTATATTTCGATGGTTAAAATTACAAATTGTCTAACGAATTGTGTTAAACATGAAGACGTTCGTAAACGTAAACAAGATTTCCTTTTGCGACGTGAGCTACTCCCGCGAATATTTGGGATGGATTTTTATCTAAATACTTTTATAGTGGACGTACATCAAACGGTGAAAGCCGATCGTACATTTCACGTGACGGTCACTGTACATGTGGCACACATGCTGATACCGCTAAAACCAATGAAATCAATGACCACCGATGACGCCATGATGGGTGATGATGATGACGATGACGCTACGTTTCACCGGTAGTATTCGATGATCCGTTTGCCTTACTCGTATTCATCGGTTCCAGCCAGCCCCACCACACACATGCGATCTCTACTAGACGATTATCACCCACTGACGCGCCCATCCCTCCACTAGCGAGCGTTGCCAGCAAACGCTCGTCGGGAGGGCCACCACCAGCAGCTTCCACCACCACCCTCGTCCAACGCAACACAAATACATATGTGAGACTCGGTGAGAGATAGAGATGTTGTGAAAGAGATCCTTTCTCCCGGCCGGTGGTGAAATGGAACCGAAACATACAGAGAGATAAAATTGTTAGAATGTTACACATTTGTCGAGGTGAAAAGAATGAGGGGATAATATGATGATACTCTGCCCACTCATCCAACCGACCCCACCCCTCCCCATCCCTTGCTCACACGCTCCGATACGGACGGTCGGTCGGGATTCGCTCATTCGCTCCCACTTTCTCCGCACCTCCATGTTTTGGGCAATAGCCGGACGGTGCGGCTACTGCTATCCCTCTCGTGCGTTCGTTATATACCGCCAGGACGTTTATCGGGAATTCGTTGGTAAAATTTTATAAGACGGATAAAATGCGGAGCCTGCGATTGTAGTTGCTTAGCAGCGTTGTTTGCAATTTGGTGAAGTGTTGTATTTTTGTCGGATCCACGCAAACCCTTCGGTGTGCATTGCATCCCGTTTCGCACGTGGCTCATTGTTTTTGTGCTAATTTTAATGAAAGTGAAGAATGGAATTAATGGTTGTGCAATGAGGCTACATTTTTTGTTCTCAAGTTTTTATTTCACACCGTAAAGAATCCGGTTCGCCTGCTGCCAGGTGAACCGAACCATCCTGATGTGGGATATAATGTACCTAATTGCATTATTGACTGCTTGCGAAATTTTGGGAGTTTGCACTTGGATCCCGGTACGGGATCGGTTGGCAATAGCTGCCGTATGTACTCGTCTCACAATTCGATGGATTGAGCTGGAGTCCTTCAGAGCTGGACGGCGTGGATGGATGGACGAATGGATGGAACGAAAAGAGTTCGGCACATGGGAGCATCGGGCGACGGTGCGGTGATGATTTGGAACAGGCGGGAGATTCGGAGATGAATGCTTCACCACCGAACGTGGCCCACTGCTAGCTTTGAGGCAACGGGATGGTGGAAAAGGATAAATGCAACCGACCCAACGACCGGCCAGCAAGCCGGAAAACCTACCACATGTGTGTGTGTGCGTGTGCGTGTGTGTATATGCACAACCATCAAGATGTCGACATTATGTATCCATTTATCTATACGCGTATCCCTGTGCGTTTGTATGTATGCTAAGCTGGTACGATGCTTACGGACACGAACCACATATTTGGAGCAGAAAGGATCGGAACTTCACCGGAGAACCAACGGGCGACACAGATAGCTTTTCGGGCTGGTACGTACGCGTTAGCATACATTCATTTCACGGGTAAGACCTCGACGATCCTCGGTAGCCCTCAGCGTTCGCTCACTCTCGGTTTGCCGTTTTCTTCTGCACCGTTCACACATGGACGCTCGCGCTCTTCGTCTTTCCCCTTTTCCAAACAAAACACACCCACCCACCCACAGCCAAATAGACACATTCGGTTCAACTTTTGCTCTCTGCCACTCTGAACAGATTCCGCGCACATTTGGCGCCTATAGCATTTGAATGCATTGTGGAAAGGAACTGAGAAAGCATTCGCAAAACGAAAAAAAAGAAAAGCCCAAGAAGAAAGAAAGGATTAAACACAGCGGAAAAAGGACACGCATTCCCAGCGCCGTCACGTGTGATGAAGTTTCCCCACATATATCCAACGATCGTCAATGATGGCTGGCAACACGGGCAGCCAATGTTGATAATGACGGCACATGCGGAAAACCCGACGATGGTAGGCGCCTAACTATATTTGCGGAGCATTATGCACTATAGATTAAAAGTATCTGCTGCCGGTGGAATGACAGCCGAGCAAACAGATATCGTGCCATGAGCCTTCTCCCGGCTACGGCTTGACAAACAGTCGTTCCCTTCCGCAGCGATACGGCACCCGGTTCGCAAATAGTTCGTTTGGCCTTTAGTCTCCCATCAGCCGGCGGACGGATCGTCAATGGCGTGTGTTTGTTTGGTTGGTGCGTTTGTTCTCACACACAGGCGCTATGCGTCCTATGCTAGCTCACTATCCCCCCACATGTCCACATAAGGTGGGCCCCTATGTATTCTACTAATTCGTCGCTCGCCGTGAAGCTTCTACCGGGCATTAGGACCGCAAGGCTCCATTTCACTGAGAATGTACGTGTATATGATGCGCTTGCCTTCCGTTTCACTCTCGCTAGCCGTTTCGACGTTCTTCATCGCTAGCACAGTCGGTTTGCTTGATGCAAGACGTCCTCTGATACGTGTCCCCCGTATCGATGCTATCTAATATGCTGGCACTTTCCCTTGCTTCTCTGGCGGTGATTTCCCTGTCCAGTGGTTGGTTGGTTATTGCTTATTTTTCGGTAAGTCAATGTATTTCCCATGGTGGAGACAGATACGGGCATGATTGTTATTAATGGTCGTGAAAAATCACTACCAATTATCGCTCCCATTTATTTGTCCGCGCCGGGTGACCTGTTATGTTCGGAGCGCTTGTCCTAGTCTTTTCGGATTGAACATTCCAGACAGATGAGCAGCGTTAGATAATTAGTTATATGAGGCGTCTGTTTGTTAACCAGTTGCATATACGCTGTATGTTTGAACCAAGAGGTGCATCATGAATGAAAATAATGAAAAGAACATGTGTACTCTAGAATAGGTATACAACTTATTCTTAAAAACTAACGTAAATGACTTTAAATTTTATAAAACTTTTAAATTTCAAAGCTGTTGTTTCAAATTTTATACGCGGTTGTAAATATAATCCTTGCATTTGTATATTTTTATTAGAAGTAAAATTAAAAGCAATACTTTTAATGATTCCTGACGTAGAATAAATAATATAATTTTAAAACGATTTTTGTATAAATCAACTGTTTTAGTGATGATGATATAATGAAAATGATTAAATTTGACGAATCAACTGCTCCACTCGTAATTGTGCGTTAATGGAATTGAATGTGTTTAATGATCATACGAGTTAGAAAATAATGATACAAATTTCATTGTAAAACTTATAAAAACTTCAAATCTTAATACATTCTTTCGTAATATTAAATATTTCTCTATTAAACTTTTACTATAAATTCATTTCGTTAACGGTTACATGCGTCGATTGTTCAAGAATGTAAACCTCTCTCTTTCTCTCCCTCTCTCTCCCTCTCTCTCTCCCTCTCTTTTTCCTTCTATCTTTCTCTGTCTTTTTATTTGTTTCTCTCTTTATATCATCACAATATTTCTATTATTTTCTTTTACTTTTCGTTTCATGGCATAGTTTGTCTTTTCCATTCATTTTTTTGTTGTTTGCTATACATTAAAAAATATTCCTGAATTACATTACATTTTCATTTACTGATTCCAAGGTGCCCAAATTTTAAAATGACATAACAAATTTAAAAATACTCTATTTCAGTCGTATTGAACACGTTCATTTTTTTCAAAAGCGTTAATGGTAGTGGCGTTCGATATAGTACGCTCAACTTAAGAACAATATTTTTTTTATTTTGTGGTCCAGAAAATGTAATAATCTTCGAGTTTTAAAATATCAGCATGTTTTGTAGGATTTCATGTCATGAATGAAAAATAATGTAAAAGTTTGTTGTCTAGTTTATGGAATCACCGTTGTTTCATCTTAAATAGCGTACACGATTTAATTCGAGTTATGCGGACGTTTTCGGGACGCACTTTCAGCGTAACATAGAAACAATTCCTTAAGAACACTGAATAACATCTACATACTCAATCTAAATCAGTGAAGCGCGTTACGTCAAGAGGGTGCGCTTGGTAACGTATATAAACCTTATGTTTGATATCTGTCATATTTGATAGCAGAATCAAAATGGTGAAGAAAACAACGCAACATCAACATGAAATAAATCACCAAAACTCTCTGTGAAAAGTGTAAAATATAATTGTACAAATTAATTAATTCGTTTGTAAATTGAACGAAATCAATCCTCATTCTCATAGGTGGCATCAACAAAGATAAATGAAATGAGCAGTGCCGGATATGCCAAATCCGAGTCCGATGGGAAGCGACCATCCAATAATAAGAATGGCGATTGGACATGTCCGGAGTCCGAGTAAGCAAAACCCGCTGGCAATTTATTAACAATCTACATTTGAAGAGTATTCGGAATCTAACGTTTTGGCTTCCTCCATGCATCCTTTTTTAAAATGGCATGCGCCAAACTTTGGCGTGGCTATGCGCTATTCGCACCACCTCGTTCTTCGCGTTTAGTTGTAAGAATCTGAATTTTGCACGGAGAAACCAATGTAACCGGTGCGGCAAGGAGCGTCCCAACAGTGGTTCCAAAAATGGATCCACGGCTAGCGACTCCGACGGAGGGGGTAGCAGTAGTGCTGGAGGAAAAAAGAAAGTTGGTACAGAGATCGGCAAGGCTGCAGCGGAGAAATCTCGTGGTTTATTCAGCGCTGAAGACTGGCAATGCAATAAATGTGCAAACGTGAATTGGGCTCGTCGTCACACATGCAACATCTGCAGCGCTCCCCGCTTTTGTGATGTTGAAGAACGAACTGGTAAGCTACAGTGAACGAATGAATTATACTCATACTTACATAAACCACAACTATTTTTCCCAGGCTACGGAGGAGGCTACAACGATCGCGGTGTTGTGGAATATAAAGATCGAGTAGAATCCGATGGCGAATACGATGAGTTTGGGAGACGCAAAAAATCTAAGGCCAAACAGAAGGAGCAAAGCGGTCGCCTAGCTCACCGACGGCGAGGAAGTGATTCCGATGAAGAAGAGATAGAACAACAAAACAATAAGCGAAGAGAGCAGCAAAGACGAAAACAAACTGATGTGAAACCTCCAGTGGATGATGATGAGATTGACGACGAGGATGAAGAGGACGAAGAAGATGAGGATAATGAGGATCTTTCTAAGTACGACTTATGGGGTTCAGATGATGAAGCAACACAAAAACCAGCTCCTCAGAAACCAAATTCTAACCACAAGCAAACATCGCACCATCATCGCTCACGATCAAATACTCGGTCGCGATCACGCAGTCCAGATCGCAGGCAACGCTCAAATGACCAGCGATCTTCCAAAGCTACTTCGTCGACTAGTCACACACGTTCCGGCTCAAAGCGTTCCAGTACGTCACGTCGCCATGGACGATCTAGATCACGTTCGTATTCTCGTTCGCGTTCACGCTCACGATCACCTCGATCATACCGCCGCAATAAAGACAGAAGGCGTTAAGGCATTTGTTTTGCTTGCTTTTTTGTTAAGCAAGTCATAAAACGAACGTAAAATAAATGTGTATATTTTAGATCAAAATGTTATCACGTTGTTCTGCTATTCTGCTCAGTTCCCGACACACGGTGAGTATGGATGATTTGATCTTACATAAATCGTTACATAAATCTTCATTCATTATCACATCTTCAATACAGATTGGCATGTATGAGCGCATATAGAAAAACGGCAATAGAAAAACAAAATCAATTTTTTTCCAAAACTGATTCAATTAAATAAATCCATAACATAGCCTCTACTAATATCATAAGTTATTTTCATTTTCAAACGTTCTCATAAGCAAAACATGCATGCCTAAAGAAATTTCGATCTAGCATTTCTCAAAAATGGTACTGTGTTATGATTGACTCAGCATTTAGTTTATTAATAACGAGTAGCAAAAATTATTAAATAATTGAGTAAAGCTGTATAGTCGTGATGAAACGTGCCGTAAAGGATTATGCCAATTCAATTTTAGCAGCTGTTTAGTTAAAAAACCAAGTACGTTATACTAGAGATCGACCTTCGCTAAGGACGCCATATAACAACCATGTAGTGGAATGAATTATAAATAGGTTCTATGTGTAGTTTGTCTTTCCATTCGGTAGTTTTTTTTAGAAAGAAGTCTAAAATAAGCAGATTGGAACGTACCAAAGTTATATGCAATTGATGTTGCTATAGAATATTGTAACAATGATGACTGGCCCTATACCATCTCCAAGCTAAAAGGGTTAAAATAAAACTTCTATTGTTTTTCGGGTATATATCACATAGGGCTCCTAGCGATATGTTGTGGTATGCTTTGATGTTTTAACCAAGTTGAAAAAAGAAAAATCATTTACAAACAACTGTGGGACAAGAATGTTTCATTACCTACGCTTTTTTTTAGATAAATGTTGAAACCCTTAATTTCTTTAATAAACGTTTTAGGTACATTTACTGGGTTTTCAAGTTAATTTTTAATCCCACTCTCAATTCCAATCAATTACTTTAACTATTGTGTTTAGTACATTGTACATGTATTTTTAAAATAAATCTTTGCACCTTTCTTATGTGCCAGATTTTATATTTTAAATAAATGATGGAAAATGATTGAATAATGCATATGCAAAAAAGGAAAATTACCAACAGTTTATCAAACCAATTTCCTTGTGGTTATTAAACGATTACATAATTAAGCCTTGTTAAGCATTAAATGGTAATCTTGCACATCTTTGTCTTTGCGCTTATTGTACAATCGAAGAAGAAAACGAATTGCCTGAAAAAAATCACATTGCCCCAAATCCCTGAAACGGGTTGAGAAAGTTTTCGTTTCGCCAAAAGTTATCGTAGCTGTGTGACATTGAGCCAAATGTTCAAGGCGCATGCCATAAAAGCAGAACCGTTCGGGAAACGTGCAATTAAACCGAAGCTCGTGCTAAAATACTGATCAAAGCCATGATCTAAGCACAAAAGTTATACACTCCAGTAACACCTTCAGTGGAATATCAAAAGAAATTGCAAGTAAATTTTGTGGAAACTACAATCAGTATCAACGCAATCAGTATTCCATTCCCGTACATTCATATATCTTAGTAAATTATAGGTACAAATCGGACTGTTCTATCTCTATGCGGAATCAGGTAAACACTTAGTAAACACTTGTTGGATGGATCGAGAACGCTTAATTACCGATGAATGTCATTAAATGAAACCAGATTAAATTCCCATTCGTCATGCGCTTCCGTCCCAATTAATTAATAAAATGGTAATCTAATTGATGATCGTAAAATCCTCGCCGTCAACAGGGCATGGGAATTCGGGAAGACCAATTTCGGTGGGAGTGTTTTTAGTTACTAAGCGAGAAGCTACGGATGACCTTACTACGAAAAAAAAGGATCACTTAAACAGATTGCTTTAGAGATTGCAACGGGCCATTGCGTCGTAAATACGACCGTGACCGGACGCTAATATGCTTCATCACACCAATCCGGCCTATAAGCCAACGCCTATGTTTTGTAATGTATGTTTTCCTATAACGAACCACACTACCAGTTCAAAGCTTTAACTCGCCCATTCCACAAGCAAACCTGTGAACACGGTGGTCCTAGATGGGGGTAGTGGGCCGTTAGTGAACCAACGAACTGTTGCTAGTGGCCTTGAACTGGTTTTTAAGAACGCTACATTATTACCCCAGCCACATCCACCGTATCCGCTCTGGTTTAGCTAACACTAGCGAGGGAGTTTCTCGTGATGCCGGTACGGTTGGGGCACCCGAAGGAACACGCTTTGTCGAGCGGGTCCTCCGTCGATATTTCGTCGGACCAAAAGAATGACCATGGCTGATGTACATTCCGCTATCAAGCAACGGTCTCAAGATCTCAATCTAGCAGCAAGGTGTGACTTTCAACAATTACATTATAAACTCTTCCATTTGTAAAACAAAAACTACTGTTGATTTAGCCACATGCAAACGGTAAAGCTCGCAGCTCTGAGGTCGTCTCAATCGTCTAGCGTCGTGTCATAGCGACAACAGATGTCCATCTGAACAACTATACATCTCTTACCCGATTTTTTCTTTACAGAATGAATTCAAGCGCATTCTTCACCGTTTTTTTACACAAATTTTACTCGCGGATTTTTGGACCCCTGGGAAACGTTTCGCACACTCCACCTGATATCCTGTAGCACACGTTGTTCCATAACGGGCTACGGAAAGCAATAACGATTAGTTTACCGTTGGCACCGTTGCCTTGGAATGGTAGGGTCAAGGCGTGTCTTTCCTTGTTTTCCCGCGCCAAGCAATCGTTCGCACGGTTCGGTGTGTGAGTGCGACGGCCGCCAACTGACCGCAAACGGCCACCCCGTGTGGTACGTACAGTTTCGTCAAAGGATCCCGCTGGAAAAGCGCTGAGTGTAGCCGAGAAATGAGTAGTAACGGGCAGTCGTCGTACCACCCCTGCTGGGCTGTGCGCTTGGGCTGGGCGTCGGATATTTTAATTTATTTTTAGCGACCTCACACGACGTCGGCTGTCGACGGTTTGAGGTCCGGATTTAGTACCGTCTCAGCGGACCATCGCGAAGGATGTGCCCTACTGGCACCTACTGGGCTAGATTGCGCGTGAAGGTATCGCGTACATGCCTTCGATAGACGATACCGTGTTGGCGTGCCGAGATCCTTCACCGCTCCATGCACGAAGTGTTCAAATGAAGTGATAAACGGTTCGCTCGTTCGTAGCTCGGGTAGAAAGAAAAGCAACTGCGTACTGCTGAGGTGTTTTCATGCAGGGATGTTAGGATTAAGCTGCGAAAGTGTGTGATTGTGTTCGGGTGACGAAGCTTTTCAATATCAATCGTTTCGAATGTAGAGTAATGATTTTTAACTGGCTATTGGACTGGAAAACAATAGCAGCTGCAGATCTACTGTAATCGCTGTAGGAAACAAAGCTTTAACTCTGTGATTGAATTTTCTTCGTGTGATAAAATATTAAAATTATACACCGTGTGTGTCTGTGTGGAATTAAATTCGGTGACATTTAAAAAGCTCGCGTTATGCGGCTATGGCGCCACCCAGTACAGTATCGTTGATAAAAATAGAACTGTGATCAAAAATAGATGTTCAAATCGGTTTCCTTAGCGCTTTCCTACCGTTCAGAATCGCGTGCATTCAAATATTAAACATATTACTAGCCATTTCTTCTGGTCGCACCTTCTAAAAAATGGTGCGTTTGAAACATCGTCAACACGGGGCGGTAGCTAGGTAAGCACTTTTAAATCATTTCAGTGTGTCATGTAACGATTAAATAAGGCGGTTGTATACGCTAAGTATACGCTGCAACCGTATTGCCCAACTTGCCCGTAGGCGCATAACCGTAGGGTGTACCAAATTGGCAGTGCAATTTTTGCAACTTTCACTCGTAGCTAAAGTGGGTCAATCGTGTAAGTAACATTTCCGCTTCCTAATTGGTTTGTAAGCGGTGGTATCCAGTGTGCCGCAGAATAATGGAACCGGAACCGAAGGGCGATGCCAAATCGACCAAACATGCATGTTTTTGTTTCTCTTTCGAAACATTTGAAGGTTATTTGTAAGTATTTTGCTTTGATTATCCATCTGGGACGTGTGTCAAAGGCATTATTCAGTATTTTCCTGCAGGCTGAACGTCAGCGAATGCTGAACGTAAATTCACACAGAAATAACGTTTTTTCAATTTTATCAATTCGGGTTGCACTTATTTTGTTTATTATGTACTGTTCGAATTCTGTACTTAATCTATGAGCTTAAGAATCAAAGAGTCATTTATTTTTGAATGCTCTTGAATGCTAGAGAATAAATGAAAACTATTTACAAAGTAATCTTCTGCTCCAAACCTAAGGCCGCCTCCTTCCCTCTTGCAAAGCATGTAGGGGCAAATCTTGAGAGCATGCCGGCCAAATTCAATAGATTTTTTTCTAAAAACCAAAACATTTTTATTTCATTTTTAATTGTTGCTTGCCTCAGGGGTTATGCAAGTATATCAAAAAAAGAGATTAAATAACTTTAAAAGATAACGGTTAAACAGTGAATGAAAAGAAAATGGACGTCAAACATGCAGAAAGGAAAATGAAAACAGGATTACTAGGGCAAAGGGGCGAAAAGAAAGACAAGACGGTGGGATAAGGTGGTGAACCAAGTAATCAACAAGATTAAATTCCGATTGCGCGCGAAACCAACAAGCAACGGGGAATGAGGCAGCAGGCGCCAAAAAGTAGGTAGAGTCAAAGTTCGAGAAACGGATTTTGAGGATGAATAATTTGTGGGCAAATCCATGATGATAACTTCAGGCTAACCAGACCTAACGACGGGTATCGTGATGGATAAGAAGCTAAGGCTATGACCGGACGGTGAGACGTGTAAATTTCCACTGCACACCGATTGGAACAGGACGCATTCATGGACAATACAAGACACAGAGAGTCTCAAAAATCGGACGCCATACGTATAATCAGGCCTAGCATTTTATTGGCTCACTGCAGGACCCATCAATTGGTCCATTGATAAATGACAAATTGTCATCAAATCACACCCTAAAGTGCTTAACCAAAGTGTCTCGCGGGAAAAAAGAATCAACGAGACGTTAAACACCTGCTTGTCCGAAGAACTACCAAACGAGGTAATGCAACATTTAGTAGCTGGTTAGAAGTACGCCACTCCGCAAAAGCATCGGCGGAGCATTGAGAGAAATGGGAATCGTGCAATAAGGACTAACTTAACATCATCTGATAACTTAACATTATCAGCATACAACAGGCAACAACTGGAAGGGAGAGCTCTGATCGATTCTGAGATGATGAGGGGAAACACAAGAGACTGTATGTAATTTATTTTACTTGAAGACGGAACGGATCCAGAAGAAACAATGGCTCACCGAAACCCATAAGCTCGAGCTTAGCAATGAGCAATTTATGCGACGAGCGAATGCGACCTTAAAATCCGTAAAGATATCGACCTGTTTACTAGCATGCAAATGTGCCCACAGATCGAGCATCAAAGACATAAGGTTCAACAATGTGAATCGTTTAGGCATTCACCCATGCTGCGACGATGGGATAGCAAGAAGGAAGATAGGTTGAATTACAAAACGAAATATGGGTTCGAGGTACATCCTCAGGATGGACATAGCACAAAGGATGCAGAAGCATCGGTAGTAGAGAGGTTATATACGGAAAGCTCCGTATTTGTATTAAAATAATAGTATTTTGTAGAAAAAGGTACATTGGTACGCCCAAAAGTACTAATATAGTTCAAAACTGTTCAAACGCGATTTCGTAGTGACAACATCATACGAGAAACATCCAAATACGATCGCTATTTTAAGTTTCGAAAAGAAATATGGAATTACTCGCGCTTCTTTTGGTTTTTCATCATAGTAATCTGGATTCTTTCAAAAAATCCAAATATCACAAGAAGATAATCAAATAATCTCTCGGAGGCTAAATCAACAGTTACAGCGCTAAATCGTAGCTGCATTCGTATGTTTTAATAATTGCTTAGTTGCGTTACTATTTTTTTCACAATGGTGAAAAACGCTCCCTGTAACACAACTATACGACCACCTACGAATATTTGAGTTTTTCGATAGAAATAATAGGTTTAAAATTCATTTAAAAATACCTGTTGTTTTGAGCGTACAAAAACAGCATACAGATATTTTTCAACGATTTTTAAAAAGTTCAATGAACCCATGCTTTCAGTTTTCAAGGTCAAAATTGGTTAATTTGGGTAAAGTTGTTACAAGTTCTTTGTGTGTGTGTGAGTGTCCTAGAGAACACATATGATGAGAATGATATCAAGGTACACGGCGATGAGCAGATTTACAACGGCACACCGCTGCACTGGCTGCTCCCGTACTAGTGATTGCTTCGTGATCGTATAATGAGGAGGGTGGTGCGGCCTTTGAAATGGGTCAGGGGATAATTTTTGAAATATTTTTCCTGGATTTTCCATCATCTCAAATGTTTGTAAATCAAACGGGTTCTTTGATAAAAAATATTTCCGATTTGATGTAGAGTTTTAAAGATACTTGCATCGCTCCCTTTCACTATACTTCATATATTTTATTGAACATGTTGTGAGATATAAAACAGAATAATATATACATGTTTTGAAAGGTTATTTTACCAGCATTTAAACAAAAAATAATGAGCTTAATAAATTACATAGCCATTACATTACATTACGAGCCCATAAATTACAAAAAATCCAAACACCCAAATTAACCAATTTTGACCTTGAAAACTGAGAGCATGGGTTCATTGAACTTTTTAAAAATCGTTGAAAAATATCTGTATGCTGTTTTTGTACGCTCAAAACAACAGGTATTTTTAAATGAATTTTAAACCTTTTATTTCTATCGAAAAACTCAAATATTCGTAGGTGGTCGTATAGTTGTGTTACAGGGAGCGTTTTTCATCATTGTGAAAAAATAGTAACGGTAGTTTTAAAAATTTACAAAAAATATAAGAAAATGTATTTTATTACAAGCTTCATCTTTGCTCAACATTGTTTAAAGCTATCTCTTCAACTTTTCGTTTTATTCACATATAACGGGTGGTCGTATAGTTGTGTTACGCACTGTACATGAAGTACATCGTACCGTTTTTATTTTACTTTTGATTTGTATCATTTTTGTTTTGAAATAAAGTGGATTTGGATTTGAATGAACATCTTCTTTTGACTTCGTATGTACGAGAGAGAAAGTGAGACAAAAATTTGGCAAGAAAAAATCGAGATAACCGGAGATGAGCATATTGAACAGTACAATTACATTTATTCGTATACGGTAGCTGTGCACCAGGCAATTATTTATGATTTTTTTACTGGATTCTCAAACATTTCTATTATGTGTGTAACTAAATGATTCTATGATTCATAAATTTCCGGATTTTACATATAATTTAAAGGTGATTATCATCGAGTTTGTCAATTCTTATAATGCTTTAATAATTATATATATATATATATTATCTAAGGTATTTTATCAGCAATATGACAAAGTAAAAAAATATAAATTAAGTGCTACTCAAATGTTTTTACAAAAATACGCAAATATTATCAAAAATATGTACTTTTTATATATCTTAACTTTCTTGAACAAAAATTTTAGCTATCACTACCAGTATTTGTAACAGGAACTACTTTCAAAGTTGACCGCTACTATTAAAATGCATTCGTATTTTATCTATTACTTAAGTACAATTTAAATGTTTTTTTTCTCAAAAGATCTTCAAACATTTTTTAATAAATTTTTTTTAAATATGTTTTTCCTAAAAAAGCGCACTGGCTTGGCTTCTTCAAAACTTTAGTTCAGTTTCAAAACGTTTCTTAAAGTGATCTTGATTTCATATTCAGTTTCTATTTGATTTGATATTTCATTTTCTATTATGTTTCTTAAAATGATTTTAACCCATTACAATGCAGTTTTATCCTTTCCTTCCAATTTGTGTAACATCTATGCGATCAAATTTAACCGTGACTTTTTTTTATCTACAAGACCCTTGGCTGAGGTTAGCATCATTACGATCATTTACAGGAGAAAGTCACAGTACTAGAATAGCTAGAAATTTAAAAAAAGAGCTAAAAAAAGACCATTCTACCTTCAAGAGAAGCAAAAGATTTTTAAGAAATCGAGGATTCGTACTCCCCTAACTTAAGGACCTAACTGTTATGCTAATTCTTGCACAGTTGCTATAGCTAACATGACGGATTCTTTCGCTCTCTTATCTTCTGCAAGTTGTCTGAACAGACACCGGTTAACTAGTCATGTCAGTTGAATAACACCGGACAAACCAGCTCGTTAAATTAACATGGACAGAGGAATGTTCACCTGAACGACGCGCAACTGTGATCGATTTGTGATTTGTAGCAAATGGTTATAAAGCCTGATAAGCAAGAAAATAACTAAAATTACTTGCAATATCAACTTGAACGCTTATATTCATAGATATCATAGAGGAAGAGGAAACATTTGCATGAGATTGCAAATAAACTTGGCTTTTAATCGCTTAAATCACACAGTAATTTTGACATGTGCAACAAATGCCAGGACAAAGAAACTCTTTTCACATCGCCATTTCAATTTCAGTGCGTATTCAATATAAAACTTCACCATCCTTGCCAACGTTGCTGTGATAAATAATCGTACTGTTGCTTAGCGATACGGGTCAATCGTTTATTTGGATCAATGCACAGGCACGCGTCGTGCATTGTTTGTTTGGAAAAACTATACGTTCACGTTTTTCATTTGAAGTTTGATTTGCAGCTATCTGTGCGTCGATATGTGATCAAGGAGAAATTAATCAGATAATTTGTGAGTAGCATAAAGGAAAAAAGTAACTTCAGCTTACAAAAACGACAAAGCCTTAAGTTAACTTGGGAGCAACTGTATAGGCACTTTAAGTGGAACGCGAGCAATCCTAATTAGCTTTCCGATGCGGATTGACTATAAGAATGTCATCTTGTGATAATAATAATATAATTCTTCTTTGTTCACAGATACTACGAACCCAATTATTTGGACTGGAATGTGTTTGTGTCGGAGCCAGATATACCTCGATTGAGAAGAAGTAAGAAATCAACAGTCGTCAATTTTGCAGATACACTGAAGTATTTTTGTAAAGCATGTCACACGACAAAAATAGACCAAGATTATTAGGCGGCGCATGTTTGCATCCTTACATACAACATACGTTATGTATAAGCAAAGATTAATTTAAAAAAACATACTGTAAGGATAGCGCTATATGTGTGAATTATTTATTATGCCGGTAGTACAGCTTGAAGCTTTTATTTGTAGCCTAAACGGAATGATGTTTTTGTTTCTACTTAGCGTATAACGAACAATCTTTCTTTTCCACACAATATTCATATTTTAGGAACTGGAAGCTGGTGGTACGCACAGGATCGTATATCCGTCCGGCATCCACACGAGTATATTACCGTAGATGAGTTAAACTGCTATCGGAAACGAAAATTTTCCCAAGCACACGCCAGTACGAACTTTTTTTTGGTTAAATTTTTTTCAGTAGCAAAATTCTCAAACGTATTTTCATTACAGAACATCTCGGGAGTAACTTCTCGCTGTATAACAAGTCAGAACCCTCACTCCCATCGATTGTCGCCAACCAAGGAACGGAGTACGCAGAAAACTTTCAGCGTCAGCATCGGGCAGGCTACGAGCGAGCAGTTCCATTGAGACGTAGCACATCACTATACATTGAACCGGGAACGATGAAAGGACTGTCGGAGAACCATTCCAAATTTGTCAGTTACTCGCAGGATGCAATCGTCAAGTAGGGTCATTATGATGGTTACTTCTTAAGATCATTAAACAATACACCTTACTTTACAGATCGCGACCACCTGCAGTAAGACCGGAGGAAAGTTTTAAGCTGCCTGATGGTGGGACTCGAAGTACCGGGCTCGCCAACGCGTCTTCCGAGTACAAGTCCGCTTTTTTACCATACGACTTTCTCCCGGACAGTATGGACCATCGTTATCGCAATCGCAACAAGCGTAGTGAAAAGGAAAAGCGTGACGATTTGAGTGCCTCTGATTCTAAGCTACATAATAAGCAGCAGCTAACCCGCAGCAACCTAAGACTGACCGGTGAGGCCACATTCGAGCCGGAGTACAAAAGTCAATTCGGACTTCCGTTAACAGGCGATAAATCACGCTCGACTCCACAGCTAAACAATATCGCCTTCACAGGCAACTTCCGCGAGGCACCGTCAGAATACAAGGAGTGTTACAAGTACTACGATCATTTCACCAAAAGTGCTCCCATTCGTAAATTTGACAACCTCAGCTTGCACGGTACGATTGAGTTTCGACCGGAATATAAGGAAAGTTACCGAGAGTTACCCACCGGAGGGGCAAACGATCAGTGGCGATCGCAGTGTGTCGTGCGAAAGGACAATCTGTCGCTTAAAGGCGATTTTCTTGGACGTGAACCAGAATATAGTTTCAGTTTCCGGAATCCACAGATTACGTGCAAACCGGAAAAGGCCAGACCAAAGGACAATTTTCTAGCGATGCAAGGCGACATGGATTATACTCCGATGTATCGGTAAGTGGATGTGCTGTGCTGAATATGTGTAACGAGCTACTTAGCTTTTTATATTGTATGTGTTGTTTTTTTTATTTTTTTTACTATAGTTGCTCCTATGTTGATTATCCACGAACGAGACCACTGGTAAAGAAACCGGTATGCAGCATTAACCTTGAAGATGTCTACGAGAAGCCGCCACAAAGACGCTCCAACCGTGGAACACCGTCTCCCATAAAATACAACGTCCATGCCGCTCCCGTTGATGGTGCAAAACCAGACGTTTTAGATAAATTTGTCTCACAGCCTGAGTACCGTAAGGCGCAACGGGAGCTGATGATAAAAAAGCGATCCCCACCGAAAGAACGGGGCAGTCTGCTGGCACAGAAGATTCTGCAAGATAGCAAACTTACCTCCAACCAACCTCACCCCAACCAACAACTTCCGGTAGTGCATGTGGAATCTGTAGGTGGAGCAAATAGCACCACCACCAACGATGGTATCGGTTCAAGCGCAACAGGTGCAGTAGCTGGAGGTGTTGGAACAAAAGGATCCAAGATAAATGGCAGAGCAAGCAGTCCAGTTCAGTTACCGGTACGGATAGCAAAACATGGACGCCGAGCAAAATCACCTATCATCGCCATTCAGCGGGAAAATGAGCCGATTATTTTTTACAAAGATCTGCACAGAAAAGGGGATCACACCGTACGTAATCGCACGAAGGTTATTGAAGCGAATCCCTCGTATCGCAAGTCTACCCACGCACCCAAGGGCCACGCACATAAAAAGCCAGGAGAAAAGGTAACAACGGAGACACAATCGTTCGTTGTATTGAACGCACCAGCAAAGCACCGTTCTACTCGATGGGCTGAACCGGCCACTATATACGATTCACATTTCTATTAAGTAACTGTCGATCAGTGTTTTTATGTACCACAACTTCCTGTGTTCCGTGATAGGGTAACTTTACCAGTAACCGTTTTATTGTTTACATTGACTGTTTTGTTTCGGTTTTGTTCTAGTTACTGCAACACAAAAACATTATGTTATATTGAAATAAAACATTATTGTTTCACGATGATGGTTACAATATCACGCCATGAAACATTGATATTTTTAAAATAAACTATAGATTAAATATAAATAGTGCAGAACATGGAAAACGATTTCCGATTGAATAAAAAAATGTCGTACGAAAACTAAGCAAAAAAATCATTTTTCTTACAAACACTAAATTGAAAACTGTTTTTTACAGTTTTCATAGAAAACGCGGTATACGTTATGTGCAGTGTCTAAACATGAAGGAAATATACTTATGACAAACGAAATCTAAAAATCTACACTATTCCTATGATACTATCACTATCACCACTTTGCAAATTGCTTTTTCGGATGATATTTACAATTACGTATGGAAAAAATCTCCCAATAATACAATTATTTATTTCTTCGATAATCCTTCCCAACGGTCCGGCACGCATAAAAAGTATCTTTATGAGGGATAAAAGAGAGGAATGTAGAAAAATAAGATGGAAAACATAATTAAGGTACTCAACAAAAGTGCTTACCTTTCCATCGCCACTGTAAATCGATTCTTATACATCTTGGGAGGAAGTACAGTCGGCAGCTTTCCATGACCTCCCATCAGACCCGACTGTTTGATCATTGATTCAAACTTTTTATCCAGCGTATAGGTTCGAATATAATCTGCAAAAATGACGGAAACCAAATACATTAGATAATTATGTGGAAAAATTACATATTACGATAATGTCTCACCGATTATTCCAACCACGAGATTCTTTTTATTGTTTTCCAAGCCAATCAATAGTGAGTAGTCCATTACTTCGTTGCGCTCCAAAAAACATGCGTCGCGTGTAATTGCCTCTTTCAGTACCGTCTTACTGTGAGACAAAATGTACAGCGGATTTGTCCAAGACACTACAATTGAAACGCTTGTTAATAACATTACAAAAAGTACCTATCCATCGTAAAAGACCATACTTTGTATAAAGTTCTCGTCCATCAGCACACGTTCCGTGCCCGTTTGCCGATTGGGATCCACCAGGCGATTACGATCAGATCCTTTCAGATCGTATTTTTCATTGATTTCTTTCCCACAGAACAGATTTTCCATAACAAGTACAGAACTTTCCACAGTGGTGTTGCTAAAAAATGGTCAAACAAAGAAAACAAGATGGGTTATACAAAACAAAATCAAAACAAGCGCAGTAGTATGTTGGTCTTACTCTTTTCGTTTGATGGTTATTTTAAATACGCCGAAAATCTTCGCCAATAGCGTAATATGTTTCTGCTTGATGCACCGTTGCATATACTCGAAGTAATTGGGGGCAAAGTTTTCAAATATAGTCAAATCCGTCCGAGACATCTCCTTCAACACGAACCTGTCGTCGACCGTTTTGCTAAACTTGGATCCACTTTTACCACCACGTGCCTCCCAACGAACACTTTTACTGAGTGAGCGGGCAAACATTTTTCGCACCGCTTCCATCGCATCCTGAGACGTTTCGGTTGGGTCAGCAGAGCTACCAATAGTTCCATTACCACTATTCGATGCGGTTCCAGTGGGGTTAGCAACTCCGGTGTTTACACACGTACCAGAAGTTCGGTGTGTCATGCCAGGTCCCGACGTAGAACGTTTCAGTATCTGACAACGTAGTAAATCGAACTCTTTCGCAAAATATATACGACACACAAAACTGCTGTTAGCATCCTGTAAAATAACAATTAATGGAATGATGTACAAGTTCAAATGCTTGAAATTTTTAAACTATAATCAAATAATATTCAATCATAGTAAGTATAGATTGAGACAATGTATGCCATATAATGATCCTTACACAAATCATTACATTAGTCATATCGAATACATATATAACTTTAAGTACCTGAAAATGAATTTCGCTATGAGAAGCATTTTTGTGCTTCTTATCCTGATCGGTTTTAGTATGAGATGGTGCAGGCGACTCCTCGGTGTCTGTTGTTGAGCTGCAAGCATTAACAAACATTAGCTATAAGGTGAATCTTAGGCTTTTTGTTATCGAACCTACCTCACGGATGTGGATTTACGCTTCATACTTGGGCTGTGCTCAGCGGCTCCAATTGTTGTAACTCCACCGTTACCACCACTGTGCATGCTATCGAGCATTTTGCGATATTCTTGCGACATCAAGCTATAGGCAATGCAAGAACCCAAATCGAGCTCGTTTACAACGATTGGAAAGAGACCCGCTTTCAAGCAGTGGTGTTCATGAGCTGGCAATGGTGAACTCAGGATGTGTGAATAATCGTTTGTTGAGAGTAGTTGGCTCAGAAGCGTCTTAACCGTTTTCTTCTCGTTTAAACTATCCCGTGTCGGTTGTTTTTCTTCACCCATGCTTACTGTAGCCTTGTCCTCGTCTGTATCTATGCAAGCAGATTCGTGCTCAAGTTTATTACCAACCGTACAGATAACGCCTTCCGTTGATTCGGTTTCCTCAGCAAAAGTTTCCAACGGTTGGAGGTTATCGTTAGATCTACCTAGATCCAATTCTTCAGTAACGATCGTGCCATTGTCGACGGCAGTTACAGGGGCGGCTTCCATCACCGTGGTTGGTTTAGAAGCTTGCGCACTCTTGGTTTGATTAATGATCTCGTGCAACTTTGGTTCCCACTCCTCTATCGCTTCAGCCAACGTGTGTTTCAGCGTTACAATAGCATCGTCGATCATTTCCACCGATAGTATGTCCTCGGTTAGTAGTTTCTGCACCTTCTCAATTCGCTGCTTAAAAGCCACTTGATCTTGATTCGCTTTCTTCTTCAGTTTTGCGAAAGTGTCTGTGTCCGCAGAAAGTTCTGCAAGTTTCTCCAATATTTTTACAAACACGTCATATCCCATAATAGCAAGAGTTTTCATCTCTTCCGTGCGTTGATCGGTAATGATACGATGATTTACACCGGTCGTAGGTATCGCCAATGAGATGGACATTGCTGGTAATACTATCTCCCATGCATCGATAGCCGTGTATCGAAAGCTTGCCACAATGCCCTTGTAGGAAAAGTTCTGCTCAAAGTCCCGGTGCAGAGAATGTCGACATACCGTTCCGCTTTCGCCACCATCCGGGTCATAATTTACTCCCTCACAGTTTCGCTTTTTATAAGCATGTCCGTGGAAGCGCAATTCGAGAAACTTTGCAAATGAGTAGCACCAGGTATCATGCGACATGGGAGCCGGTTTGGAATACTCATTACAGACAGTGCACTTTGAGGATATTAATATCGTACCTGTGTCTACCTTTGTCACATCCTCAGCAAGCTTCACTTGAATACAACCGCCCGAGTGGACGTATCGACGTACGTGATCCATCATTGGAAGATTGCACGATTTGCAAATGTAAGAGCTGCGGAAGCAATAGTGCTCAAGGAACAGCCCAAGCATGATGTCGTTCTGGCCATAGAATTGCATATCCAAATAGGACGGCTGGGCACAGAACGTTGAGGGGACATTTTCATTGTAGTTGAAGCTGCAGAAAAGCACCGGTAAGCGTTGATGGTTTTCAATGTCCAGTGCGTCACGGTACACGAATTCTTCGAGCGATCGTTGAGCTATCGTGGTAAGTCGACGTTTGCGAGAGGATGTTTTTTTCACTGAAAAGTAATAATATTTGTTAATACCTTTACTAATGAAATGTGGTAATTACAAACATTCTACACAATTTAATTATACCGGACGCACACAAGCCATTTCATATCTCAAGATCACTTTACACTTTAAAATGCACAGACAAATTTCGATTAATCTGAATGTTGTAGTTTTTGTAAAGGATGGACAGTTTGCAAGGCTTAACTGATATTATAGAAATTATTAAAAAAAAATCCTGCTTTTCTTCCATACTTGTTTACTTAAACTTAGTTGTTCCTGTAAAATAATAATTTCAAACATTTAAAATATTTGTTCACAGAAAATTTCTACCTCTCTATTAAGATATAAAAAAATTCGACTCGTAGTGTTGATCATTGGTCGAGCTAAAAAAAATGAACCGGAAAAACTGATATCTAACAAATATATGTTTAGATAAAACGTATTGTTGATACTGATTACGTACATACAAAACAATAAGCGATCTTCAAATATGCTAAAACAGCAGATATTACATTGTTTCATTAAAAAACACAGTACATGGTTTACTCACTCATTGCAACTTTAGGATAACGCCCGCCACAAGCACGAAAGCTAGCCACAATCGTCTGCATTTCCTTACTTTCAACGGAGGTTGTAATGTTATGTGTCACAAATGGGTGAATCGGTAACAGTTGCTTTTCTTCTTCTTCTAATGGAGCTCCTACAGCTGTTCCGGTAAAATTTTCCGTTAAGTTTGCAGAGATTCTATCTCCTGATGGACCACTTGTCCCATCGTTGCTCCATTGCTTCGAGTAGTACAGTTCTTCAGGAAAGTAGCAACGTAGGGCACATTTACGGCCACTGTCTGTTTCCAAGTATGGCAGTGGAAAGCTCACGAATGGACTTATCGACAAAATTGTCGAGCTCAGAGCAGACCGAAACCTGTTATCGTTTGGTGTTTCTACGGCCAATTCGAAAGATGTGTCGTCCTCATCGCATTCTGGGCTATTGCCGTCTTCCAGTGGATGCAAAACTCCAGAACGCAAAGGATCAGTGTAGTCTCCAACGTTTTCTCGATTCGTGGTATTACGTTCAGTCCGCGTTTTCAACATTTGCTCGATTGCAGCACTTTGGACTTTTGGATCGAGAGTCGTCTGGTCATCTTTTACTATATGGACTGATGGGAGCGGGTCCAACGGGCTGGATTCTTTTGAATCGAATATACTAGCTCGAGGTGTTGGCGGTATTGCATATACATCGCAAAGATAGGATAATTCAAAGCGCCAGTTGTGTCGCGCCAGCAGGAGAAGCGATGCAATCTTTTTTATTTTAGCTAGCTCACTTCTTTTAGCGCCTCGTAAAAGTACGCAACATCCTCTTGGACTGTGTTGCTTTTCCAGGCACATCAATGTTTTGGAAGACCCTAAAAATATGAAAATGCGAACTCCATGTTTAAAAAATCTTGCAAAATTATCCAACAGTGATGGTTGGGTATGATCCGTCTTTCTTACCTTGATCGTCATAGAATGTTTGAATACGGAATCGATCACAAACGCCCAACTTCGGTTGTCCAACGTTGGAATCAATGCAGCTAATGATGTCACAATCAAGAAATCGCGCTATACGTTCCAAAACGCACAGCTTCACGTCAAGCACTAGTGTAATGCCATGGTTTCGCAGCATATCCTGTGCTATACCAGCTACATTTTTATGCACCAGCACAATCTGCGGACCAAGGCTTATTATTTTCGACACTTTGTTCCTCAAATAATCCCGCTCCTGCAGCATCAGTGTATCGAAGCTGACAAATTTGCCTTCCACGCGTTGATATGCTATTGCACACTGTAGCAGCAGTATCCGTGGTTTATCAACCTTTTGTGACATTTCCTTGTGGGCTACGTTTTTCGAAAACACTACTCCGCCCAATATTTGTGACTCACTTCGTTCACCTCCAGGCACTTTTTTAAAGTAAACATAATTTCGAATATCCATTGCATCCGTACCGTAGGCAACATCCAGTCGCATCGTATTGGCCACCCGTGCAACTATCGGGATTAGCGTTTTGCTCCACGAAGGATCGAGGTTCTGTGCACGTAGTAGTTGATTTACAAGCAATTCTTCATGTTCGCAGAATGCCTTTAGTAGGGCCTGTGCTCCGGTTGATATTAGATATGAACTGTCCATTACTGAATCTTTCAAATTAATGCTGCTCAAAGTAGTGCTACCCCCAATAGCACTTCCCACTCCATCTTCACTATCACCAGATGATTGGTCATCGTTTCCGGAGCGCATTAACACCGAACTTGATTTGAAATTAAGCTCCAAATGATAAGTTCCACCAGCTACACTTGCACTTTGTGTGCCCTGACGTTCTTGCAGGACTGCCAATTTGTAAACCGTATCCTCGTTAAACTCGATTGGTGTAGAGATACACTCCTCTTCGTCATCTACTGATCCACCGCTACTCCCACGATGCTGTTGTCTTTGATCCTGTATAACATGCTCAGTCGGCAGAGCCCTGGCCTCGTCTTCAGCAGTGCCATCGTTTTTAAGCTCATTGATCGCGATGAGAAAACCCGCATCAATCATCGCATTCAGTATTGCGACCGCTTGCATATTGTTCGATGACTTTTGCTTACTAAACAAAAAGTCAATGAGATCAAGACCGCGGTTGCAAAGTGGCAGGGATCGACACATCTCATCGTACAATGTTTTCAGGGAGTTTGACTGCTGCAAGATAGATTTCCGATCAGCAGACGAAATGCCTGATCCCGCACTAGCCGCGAATCGCTCCTCCTGATAACCGACTGATATTTTTCTCCTATTTCTCCCAATAGGTGCTGCGTTTGCACCACTAGCGTCGGTCCCTCCGCTACCCGATGGTTGCAGGATGGACAGTTTTTGGGCCAAATCATCTTGTAGTGCTTTAAGGTCAGGCTTCAAGTCGCCCGAAATATTAGACGATTTCAGATACGTTAGCACCACTTTCGAGCAGTAGTTGCAGACGCGCAGATCATCCGAACAATTGATAATTTTTCCGGTCACAACCTGGTTGCAGCATTTCGTACAGAAAATCTGACCACACAGTCGACAGTGGTGTTTTCTCCGAAAAGTTGAAAACTTTACGGAGCAATCGTAGCATTCGATTGATGTAGAATCAGGCATCCAGAACTTATGAAGGTCGGTATTTTTATAGCTTCTTGTGGTCTACAATTGGACAAAACATTTGTTTATTAGTTTACAACCGCAGCCGAGTCACACAAAAGTACACCAAAATTAGCAAAAAAATATAATTACATTCGGTTTCTGTGATATGATGTTGCTTAAGCGACGAAGTACATTGGATGTTGAACGTTCCGTCGATGTCGGTGTGGCCAAGTATGTACTCGGCTCAGGATGCACATAAAGGCTGCTCGTAGCCTCACTACGTGATGCATTTTCATTGAACGGTATGTTCGATTTGACACTTTGTGATTGTACCTGGCGTGAAGTTCCACTATATGATTCCTTTTCGTTTGCAGCAGGTTCTTCGTGCAAAATCTCGACGTGAACTGGCGACTCATTGTTGGGACGATTGCTATACGTAAGCCTACTAACCAATTTTGAAAAAATGGTTTCCTGCTCTTCTTCAAAGGTGCGTGCAAATTCTGTTAATACAGTCGGGGAATGTAGGTGTCTATTCATGGTATAAATATTCAACCTAGAGCTATTTTGTTCGAAAGGCTTAGCAAATGTTTTAACGTTTAAACGATAGATGTAAATGTATTAATAAAATATCATTCACCACCAATCCTCGTTCGGTACAATCGCACTAGACACCCGGAAAATTAACTTGCTCAGTGACAGATAGATCAGGGGCAAGTGTTGTAAGCGCCAGATCTGACCATTTCTGTTCTTGTTCCCTCAGCGTCAGATGTGAGTCACCATTATCTGCTTCGGGATCTGGTAGCTTATCACAAGGCACTTGAATATGGTCGAATGGTAATTTATCGGCGATCCACTCGCTGTCCACTATATCGACCAAACGACCATCAGACGGAGGCTGGGCAAACGGAAAAACATAAAACAAGAATGAACAAAAAATGTCAACAATCAATTACAACGAAAGAGCGATTAAAGAAGCAGCAACAGTACAAATTAGTGTTCTTCTTATTCATATTTACCTCACTATCCATTAGAAATTGTTGCAATAATGTAGGCAATTACAAATGCCCAACAGCTGATAAAATTGTAGAAAAGGGGGAAAAGTTGATAACGCTTGTTCTCGCTGACGATTTTTTTTGTTTTATTGTCCAATATTAGGGCGCGGTTACACACAGAAATGGGAAATTTGACAGCCTCAAATAAACGCTTCGAGTGGTTCTATACAAACGCACACATGCTTAGGGAAAAATCAAATGTTATATTCATTTTAATGCAATAAATTGTTTGTTAATAATTTGTAAAACAAAATCAGGGCGTACAATTGAATTTCTGCTGGCTTCTTCACATTCTCTTGAAAGCGACCAGTTAAAATAACAGAAAGTTTAATTGAGGAATGAAGCGTTTCTGATTCATTGAATGTCAAAGGAATGTTCAAAAGTCGCAGCTATATAGAGTTACGTTGCCTATACGTACCTCGGCAATGTTATTGTGTTGCTGTTATTTCTCGCGGATGTTTTATTTGGAAGTATGAACAGCTTTTGCCATGCTAAGTTCTAATCGCAATATGGTTTGTCGAGTTTTCATTAATTTTAACCGCTATATTGCGACCAGCAGAAGGTAACTTATTAGCCTACAAAACGGTGTATTGAGGTGATGTGAAATAATATGTTAGGACTTAATAATAGGACTTATTCAGCCAAATATCCTGTCGTATTGGGAATCGAAACAAGCTGCGATGATACAGGGGCCGCCTTGGTCACCGGGCAGAAAGAAGTTTTGAGTGAATATATTCATTCCCAGCAGAATAGCCACCTGAAGTATGTGACGAAAGTGGTTAACTGTAATAAATGTTAAGTATTTAATCATAAGTAGTACTTTTCAGATTCGGGGGAATTATACCGCCTGTTGCGCAAGACATACATCGCGCAAACATAGAAAACGTGGTTCGAAAAACATTTGAACTGGCGAATATACATCCAACGGATATTGATGCGGTTGCAGTTACTAATCGTCCCGGTAAGTTACGAAAGTAGCAAAAGAGACGTACTCTGATAATGCTTACTACATTTTATTCGCTTGTTTTAGGTTTGCCGCTAAGCTTAATAGTAGGACTGAGGTATGCAAAGCACATAGCCAGGACCTACGATAAACCACTGATACCAGTTCATCACATGCAAGCCCATGCCCTCATGGCACGGATGAGCTCTACGATACCATTTCCATTTCTATGTCTGCTCGTGAGTGGTGGACATTCATTGTTGGTATTTGTAGAAAGTACTGCAAAGTTTCGACTGCTAGGTGAAACTCTAGATGATGCTCCAGGTGAAGCTTTGGATAAAATCGCTCGTCGCTTAAAATTACGAAATGTAGCAAAATATGCTAATGTGTCTGGTGGACAAGCGATTGAGTCTGCGGCGCGTTCTGCGCTACAGGATACATCTACATACGAATTTCCTTTGCCGCTTTCCAAATATCGCGATTGTCAGTTCAGTTTTGCTGGATTGAAAAATACGGCTACGAGGCATATTCTCGAAAGAGAAGCTGCTCTTAGTAAGTAATAAAAATTCTATTATTATTAAGCATCCGGTTCCATTTTCTAAAAACATATTTTTTGTAGATCTTGCACCCGACGCTTTGCTACCAGATTATGAAGCGTTTTGTGCTTGTTTCCTTAAAGGAATCACCCGACACATGCTTCATCGAACCCAGCGTGCCATAGAATACTGTGAACGGAAAAATCTGTTTGTAAATACTGATGCAAAACGTAGTTTAGTTGTTTCGGGTGGAGTTGCGTGCAATGACGTTATTTTTAATGCTTTAAGTTCGATGGCTGCACAGTTCGGGTATAGTACTTTCCGGCCTTTAAAAAAACACTGTACCGATAACGGTACAATGATAGCTTGGAACGGAGTAGAAAAGCTTCTCCAAAACGATACACATGAAATGACCAAGGATTACGGATTAGTTGATATAAGTGGCAAGTGCCCTATAGGTGAAAGCATGATAGACGACGTGAAAGAAGCAAACATAGCTTGCAAATGGGCGAAAGTAAACATTTTTCCCAGCTAAGAAAATAAGAAGCTGTAAATAAAGTAACACTAACGGATTACCAGTCAAATGTAGCACAATCTGTTGCTAGCATACCTAGAAAATATGCATTTTTTTATTTTCGCTTAGCTATATCACAAACAACTCGTACAAATCCAAATATTTGTTGATCCGTTGAAAGTCCGACATTTTTTTTATAGTGACTGGATTTAAAAAATCATATATTTTGTCCACGGTTGACCCATCGTGCGTTGATCTTTGAAAATATAAGAGTATTTTTGTGATTGTTAAACCATTGTTTTAACTGCTGCTTTACGACAAGATCATAGATGTGTCATGTAATGACTAATGTTGAAATTGGTTTTCTTATCGACCACCTATTTAAAACTAGTTTATCACAATATTTGGCTGATATAAAGATTTGTATTTTTATTGTACTCACTAACACCGACAAAGAAGCATAGATGCGTGCGTGTCTGTTTATGCTACAGTGAGTTGCGATAGTATTTGTGCCGGCCGGGTAGCTAAAGCTGGGTTCGATCTATTCCCACAAACCCGTATCGCCCTTACGATCAAACAGGTGAACAAATCCGAAGAGTACGGTCATCAGGTAGTGCGTTCGTCCGGATCGCAGTCCGTCATCGTTCATCGCCATCGGTTGCCCACCAAATCGGCCCGTTTGTAAGACGTTGTTGTACGAGTAGGGTGAGCAAGAGTTTCGCAACGAACAAATCACGTTAAGTCTCACAATTCCCGCAACAGTAAACAGTGAAGTCAGT
The DNA here is from genome assembly GCA_000473445.2 of Anopheles farauti. Taxonomy (NCBI): domain Eukaryota; kingdom Metazoa; phylum Arthropoda; class Insecta; order Diptera; family Culicidae; genus Anopheles; species Anopheles farauti. Next base: position 12,858,957 of record KI915044.1, read on the forward strand.
GTGAACGGAAAACCAAGTGATTTTCTGCTCTCCGAAGTGACGCGTGAGAATATATACTGTGAAGCCGTGTGTGTGATCATCACCTTCACGATCGATAAATAAAGTTATGATCCAGAGAAGTGGCAGCGATATCAGTGCTAGTGAAGAGGGAGTGGATTCGCTTTTGCGTACCGTGCTATAAACCAGCACCGTAGTAGTTTCGAGTGGCGCGGCAAGCTCCGTTGCGCGGCGCTTGCGGTCAAACTAAATGTGCTACGTATGCAGTTTCTCGCGCGTTTGTGTGCTGTCCGGTACGCTCGGTGAGACGAAGCCAGAAAGGCGTACGGATGCCCAGTGAAATCGTGCTGAGAACGAAACAACGAAAACAGAATAATTGTGTACCAGCGAGTGTTTGCAAATTGCCTGCCTGAAGCTAGCAGTAGAAGCAAAAGGGCAAGACGTTGTCGACTTTGACTACCCTGCTGCACCTTAGGGAAGAAAGTTTGCGGATTAGTGAATCCGCTTTGACATGCCGTACATGTGAGTGTCGTTGTGTTGTAGATGTTTTTTTTTTTCTATTCGAAAATAGTCTTACTAAAGTGCCATGAATGTATGATAATGCTACCAGCAGTAGTATGTTAACGGAAGCATTGAAGTCATTGAACACGGTAACGTTTGGGGCATGCATGACATCTTCAACAAAAATTCAAAGAACTAGCAATTGTGATCTAAAGGTTGTGAAAGGAAACCCGCTTTTAAAAAGGAGTGGAGTCGATGTATCCGCCCCTTAAGCCACCCTTAGGAGGGTCAGAGCCAAAACAAGTGACGTGACAAATTCTTGTATAATCTCCCTTCTCCAACACCTATACAATCACACACATATCCATCTTTTAACGGGGGCTGAAACGGTATGCATGATGTTGCCCGTATACTGTATGTGCTTGCGGAGTTAGTTTCCTTTTTCTGCCGTCTCGCTCTTGCGCTGCTGTATTTTACCTGGCCGATCCCTCGATCTTTTCCGTTCGGCCTTTTTTCTCTACCGCTTGGCTTGCGTACACATGCACACATAGAAAGAAGAGACACCAACTGGGGCCAGCAACAGTGAGCAGGAAAAGAAGGCGAAGTGAACGAAGAGGCAGAAACCAACGATCGATGTAAGAGCGGCACTCCCAGCATCGAACCACCACGCACCACGAAGAGAAACACACATAAACAGAATGGAATTCCATTGAAGAAATTGTTTCGTGTCTTGTGCCACTTTTGCGCCACTCTTGGGCCCCAATCGTTGGGTGGTGTGTTGTGTTTGCTGTTCATTTTTCAGAGGGATGGAATGTTACCGGATCAGTTGATCCGAGGAAAGGACGTCAATGCTGGTAGCCGTTTTGAAGCCGCTCGTATGATACTGCGTCGCTGATAGTGCGCACGTTTGAATAATATCCTAAGCCACATCGCCGAACCGAACAGGTTTTCAGCCCCACGGAAAGGTTTGACGAAAACTACAATAACACTCGGGTTGCTAGTTCTATTGCATGCGGGGGTATGCTACTGCAATCCCTCTCACTTTTGTCTCCCCTTCTCAAGTGCCAAATTTGTCGCCCGTGATCAACGCACGCGAGCACACGCGAGCCGTTCGTTCGATTTCTTCACCATCCGCAAACATAAGACTTGCGCGACAGAGCCAGCGACGAACTGCGCTCGAGTGGAGCAATGACGGCGGCTCCCTACATTTTGTCGTACACGCTAATCGAAGCAACTGCAAGGACTAGAACTGGGTGGGCACAGCTCCAAACGGGTCGGGTTGGCACAGTTATGCGTTTGGCAATCGTGGCAAGCCGTGGCTTGGTGGCATGCAATTAATTAAACCGTCATAAAATATGTGCACCTTAATTGGGACAGAACGCAGGCGTGTGTGTGTGTGCGTTTGCGCGGAACGATGCTCTGATGAAATTTTGTATTTATAATTCTATCTTACCGTACATGGTAGCATACATCGATGAGGGTGCATTGTGAGGGGTATCGGCTGATTTAACATTTTTAAAAGTGTATTATTCTGTTCTGCTATAATTGCTGACTTGGACGAATTATTGTTACCAACTTGAACGTAATAGATGAGCCACCAATCGATAACAACCATCAGTTCATAATGCGCTGGCCCCTGTGCTAACGAATTCGTGAATAGAAAGCTGCCATCCGCACTTAAAGTGGTGTCAATCAGCGCTTCATAACTGTTTCTGTATACGTACGAGGCGAGTTTTACTTCTAACAACCCTGCGTCCTTCTGAAGCACCTGCCGTCCGCTTATCGTAACCATGGCTCACGTGGTTCGATGGTGAAATCAAAAGCCTTTTTTTGGGAAGACTTTCTTTCCATCCCCATGCCCAAAAGATCAATATGCAAATGCGCGAACGCTGCTCAGCCAGCGCGATGTGTGCATAAACACTTGTGTGACCTAGACCGTGGCGAAAGTTCCTCGGCACCGGGCTCGCTAGCCCGTCAGCCTTGGTTCGTGCAAGTATTAGCAAACGTGGACTTCGGGCGGGGCTACGTAGGTACAAACACAGAGATAAGAAAACTGGAAACATCGTGACACAAAATCGTGTACGTATCACTATCTTCGCGCGGTATGGCAACAGGAAAACGGCAGAGGGACCTTGGAGTGCAGACGGGAACAAAAAGCTCCCGTATGCACAGTTTATCACTCACACACGATAGTTGCGCGTGCATACAAAATATTTCAATACCAGTGACATATTTCAGCCAGCGATTGTACGTGGTGTTTTGTTGTTTACCCGTTGCTTGCCGTTCATTTTAGAAATCCACAGTCAGCTCAAAATTTGGGCAGCGCTTTCGTCGGCACAACGTATCCCGAACGCATCGGTATGCGGACATCTCTATGCAAATGAAAACAAACGTGACCGTGTGGACACTTTCTCTTTATGTGTGACACGCCTGATTTGATCGAAAACGGTTGATTCGAAACGCGGACGCTGGGTTTCGATGGTTCCGGTTTTTTACTCGTCTCTTCGCTCAGTGCCACCGGCTGCCTCGCCCATCGGTGCGTCACGGCCAAGGTTTTAATTGAAACGGACGGAAGGAATGTTATGCGTTTTGGGTGGCTTTATTTGAAGTTTTTTTTTGTCATAACCTGTCCGCTGTATAGTTTTTCATGGCACCATTTATACTTTTCCGTCCGCTCCGGTACGTCCTTGAACTCACGGTTTCACACACAATGGAGCAGGTGTCGACGAAGGTAAACTAGAGCAACGCGATCCAAACGATTGTTGATTGCTTTGGGTGATACACGCGTATCAAGTTTCAATGGCGCACATACGCTCAATGTTTGTCGATTGTATGCCGAATCATAAAACGTTTTGCTTTCAGCTGCTTCACATTGACCAATTATTTCGCGCTTCTCCGTGACGGAGCGTTTGTTTTTATTGGTTGAAATTAAAGTGCCCTGTCTGAAGTTTGCACAACGATCTATCCTTCATGTCAACACAAAATGAGTGACACATAGAAATATTAGTAAAGGCTCTTTTTATAGAGATGTACAGTTATACGTACGACCTTTAACTTATCATACAAAATGGCACTCAGACGATTTGGCTAAAATCTAGAAGAGTAATTTTCAAGTTCTTATCTTGTTAACTTCCTTGTTAACTTGCTAACTCTTGAATGCCCGATTATTTGATTATTACTAACGATATATTGTTTTTATGTATTAAACGTTACGTGCACAGTATTCTGGGTACCAATGATGTCGTTTTCCAGCAGGGTGAAAGATAATGTCCCGCTGTTACAAAACGGAAGGCTATTGGAACGACAATAAGACACATTTTAATGTTTTATTTATCAGTGCGATACAGAAATTATCTAATTATCGTCATCAAACAGTTTTGTTGGTTCATTCGAGGCGGATTGTCTTTATACACCGTTAGCCGCCGTTTTCGCCGAGGCTTTAACCGATCTATACCACCAATCGCTGAAACAGTTAGGTAACTACAGGCAGCAGGTCGACGTCAAACAGTAATTATTGGCATTGTTTTTTATCGTTCTCTTGTATTTAATTCAATTAACAACCACAACAACAATGCTGCAAACTATTTTGCCACTTGTACAAACAATTGAAATTGGGCTATCTTTTTCATTTCCTCCCTCGTATGATGACCGATATGGTGCACCAGTGCAAACTCTGCGTTGAGCATTTAATTTAAACCCAGCGTTAATTACGCAAACAAAATCGAAACCGAGCAGAAAAAAAGTTAATTGTTTTCCGTTCCTAAAAAAATAAGATCTAGATTGCGTAGTTTCTCTCCTGACTTCCCACCGAAGACGAAACCAATAAATGGTGGCTTCGATTTGAATGGGCGATAGTTTCACCAACAAAATCGTAGATCAATTTGCACTTCGCCAGTTGACTGGCCTCATTAACGGGCTGGCGTGGCCGGTGTGGCTAGTTATTGGAGCCGGTATGCAGGTTCGTTTCCACGAACGGCGTTGGGCACTAGACACACCGACGTATACGATTATTATGTGCTCAAAATATTCATGCCGTCTAACGATTAGCATAAAAATGCGATACTTTGCTAGAGAGACATTCCAAATTCATTTTACATCCTAATCGTTTTAAGCGTTCAGTGCAGGTTAATTGACGTACGAGCATAAGGGTTCGTTTGCACGAATTATTATTTATATGGTTACATGCAATCGATAAAAAAATGAATATACGGAGGCATCGTACTTCAAATCACATACTGAACGCATTTTGGTTCGTTTGTTTTTCTTGTTCAGGTAGCTTATAATTCATTAGTTTCCTTAACAAATCTTAGTCAGGTTGTTTCACCGATGGTCAGTTGAATTTTATTTATACAATTTTTGATCGAATGATTGTGTTAATTATAATACTTGTTGGATTAGATTATCATATTGGTGCTGCAATAGAAGAGTTAAGACGTGTGAGTCAATAGTTAAGAAAGTGTTTGGTTGCGAATAGACGCGATTTATTTGCTTGTGAAATCATGCTTCCACCACATATCTGCATGGTGATTTTCATACAAAAGTGTCTGTCGTGTTTATGTTGAAAATCGCTTTTATTCCAATGATTAGTATCTAGTACAGGACATGTTATATTGTTCATAATGTAACCAGTTTTAAGTAAACGTTTACTTCCTCTGTTTCTTCTCCATTAAGGATTCGTCTAACCTAGTGACATCGAAATACGCATCGCGAATAGCAACGACAACCAACTACAACCACCATCACCATGGACTGGTCGACGGGCGATCTAGTGTGGTTCGATCCCGGCCTTGGTCATCCGTTGCCGGGTGAGATCCAAGAAGTTCATCGTGCCGCTCAGATGATAATCGTGCAGGCACTTATCAACGGCAAGGTAGGTAGTGCGCTGTACACTGTGCGCTGGCATGCAATTTCGCGCATCAAGAAACTCACACGCACCAACCGGTGTATGAGAGGCGACGTGTCGGAATCGGTTGCAAGCGGTCGATAAAGAAAACGATACGAATGCATCCAAACAAAGTACAGATGTAGGATCAATTGCGTAGCCGGCGAGGCTCGTGCAAGGGCGCTCGGCACGAGATGTTTCGCCATACCTTTCGTTCGTATGGTTCGTACCTTCGTTTGCTGCTCGTGATTCGTAGTTCGAGGAAAATTGCAATTGCACCCACTGCGTGATGGTTGTGAGCTAGTGAGCGCTTGGCTCAGTGCGGCTGGTCAAACTAGTTTCAAACGCGTGAGCAGCTTTTCCACCCAATCGATTGGCGTTCGGGTTTTCTTTGATGCTATGAAAAAGAGCATGTTTTTTGCACCGTTTGCTTCCCCTCTCGGACAGTACCCCCGGGTGCCGTACGCAGGGGAAATAGCAAACTCGATGGTAGTGACCATTGCAATTGCAATCGGTCTGTGGTGCTGCTCATTCGAGATGCAGTTGCGGTGGGAACACTATCACGAACGAAAGCAAAAGTGTGTGCAGGGTGTGTGTGAGTTTTGATTTGGTCGTATTTACGAGACTCCACAGCAGTGCCAGTTTCGGTTTGTTTCTTGCAAATATTGTTTACTTTTGCCGGGATCCCTTAACGGAGCGAAGCAGGGAAAAGTTTCCGTTCCGCTTGGGTTCCGCGCGATCCTGGATGCGGACGGTTAGTTTCCATCTGGAACCATGGCAAAAGGGCGGTACACCTTCTCCGAGCCAGTCGCTGTCACTGCTGCCCCAGCGCATAAAGCGTCGTCAGCGGCGTATGGAGACGGTCAGTGAACTTTCTCCCGATGGCGAAAAAGAAAGTCCCATCAAGCAGGCGGCCAGAATCAGGAGACCACCACGCAACAAACTACTCCCAGACGACGTGCCACCCGATGTACGGACTTCGCACATTTTCTTTTTATGTGTCCCGAAATGAATTATATGTTGTGAAATGCGCGATATTCAATGGACGAATAGATGAGTGCAGCTTTCCTCTCTCACCATACTTTCAGCCGCAAACGTTCACCCTCGGGCCGAATGAAGGAAACATACGTGCCCGACAGGACCTGGGTAAAACCGGGGTGGAGGACATGACTCAGCTGGAGGACCTACATGAGGCGTCTCTGCTGTGGAATCTGAAGCTACGATATGACAACGGACTGATCTACACGAACGCGGGCAGTATTTTGATCGCGATCAATCCCTACAAAATGTTTCCCGAATCGTACGGTATCGAGATGGCCAAGCTGTACTCTGGCCGACCGCTCGGAACGCTCCCTCCGCATCTGTTCGCGATCGGATCGGCGGCCCATGCAGCCCTACCATCACCGCAGGTTGTCGTCATATCGGGAGAATCGGGCTCCGGTAAGACGGAGTCGACCAAGCTAGTAATGCAGTACTTAGCCGCCGTAGTACCCGGCGGCGGTTCTGCCTCCACCGTCATCACCGAGCAGATTCTGGAGGCCGCTCCGCTGCTGGAGGCGTTTGGAAACGCGCGCACCGTGCGCAATGACAACAGTTCCCGGTTCGGCAAGTACCTCGAGGTGTACTTTAAATCCGGAGCCATCATCGGTGCCAAAATCACGCAGTATTTGCTGGAAAAGTCGCGCATCGTTACGCAGGCCGCCGGCGAGCGGAACTATCACGTATTCTACGAGCTCCTTGGCGGCTTGTCAGAGCCCGAGCGCATGAAGTATGGTCTGCTGGAGGCGGACAAATACTTCTACCTCAACCAAGGCGGCTCGGACTGCGCTCCGGGTCGAATGGACTGGGCGTCGCTCCAGAGCGCGATGCAGGTGCTTGGTGTGACGGAGAGCGAGCGAGAGGGCATTGTGAAGGTGTTGGCATCGGTGCTCCATCTAGGCAACGTGTACTTCCACCGGCGCCAGCTGCGCCATGGACAGGAAGGAGTGGAGATTGGATCGGATGCCGAAATCAAATGGGCAGCCCATCTTCTGCAGTTGCCATCGGAAGGTATTCTGAAGTCGCTGACTTCACGCATCACGGAAACACGATCCGAACGCCTCTACACACCGCTCGGCATTGATCAAGCTCTTGATGCACGAGATGCGCTGGCGAAGGCACTATACTCGGGACTGTTCAACTGGTACGTAAAGAGTATTAATTATCTAATATAAATATAATGAGTGCTAAGCTGTCTTCTGTCTGTTCTATCCGCTAGACCACATTTTACGACCGCGATAATTGTTTGGAATGTAATCACTCATTTGCTTATTTGTGTATGCTGCATCCAATACGAAACGTAATCGTGATTATTTTCTTCTTTTCTCAAAGGCTTGTACTACGAATCAACTCCATTGTACACCGTGGTGGAACGCACGACGCACAACGTCTGTCAATTCTCGATATCTTCGGATTCGAAGATTTGGCCGAGAATTCATTTGAACAGCTGTGTATCAATTACGCGAACGAAAGTCTGCAGCTGTACTTCAACAAGCACGTGTTCAAACTCGAGCAGGCGGAGTATGCTCGCGAGCGCCTGGAATGGACAAATCTCGAGTGGGAGGACAATCTTCCGGTGATCCATCTGCTCGCCAAAAAGCCCGTCGGCATCTTCCATCTGTTGGATGACGAGTCCAACTTCCCGCGGGCCAATGATTCGAGCTTTCTCGAGAAGTGCCACTACAACCATGCCCTCAACGAGCTTTACTCGCGCCCAAGGGTAGGTGCCCAGGAGTTTGGCATCACGCACTACGCTGGTCAGGTGTGGTACTGCGTGGACGGTTTTCTGGAAAAGAATCGCGATGCCCTGCGCACGGATGTGATTGAGCTGCTTAGCTCCAGCACGGAACCGTTGGTCGGTGAGATGACCAAGCAGTTACGCGCCCAGCGGGATGTCGGTAAGACGCTTCCCAAAGGATCGAACGGACGGTTTGTGACAATGAAGCCACGAACGCCAACCGTGGCCGCCAGGTTTTCCGACTCCCTGCAACAGTTGCTACAATCGATGGCCAAGTGCAACCCGTGGTTCGTGCGGTGCGTTAAACCGAACAATGACAAGCAGGCATTGCGTATGGACATGCCCTGCGTACTTCAGCAGCTCCGCTACCTAGGCATGCTGGACACGATAAAGATCCGCCAGTCCGGATATCCGGTGCGTTTGCGGTTCCAGCATTTTGTCGAGCGTTATCGCCATTTGATGAAAACACCGCTTCCCAAAGGCACGCCGTACCGTGAGCTTTGTCGCTTTGTGCTGGACGAACTTCCCGGGACTAACACGGAGGGGCCCGATTTCCAGCTCGGGGCAACACGCGTCTTTTTGCGCGAGGCACTGCACCGAACGCTGGAAGCGAGTCGAGCCGATCGGTTGCGGCTGGCAGCGGTTACCATCCAGCGAAACGTGCGTGGTATGCTCGCTCGCAAAAAAGTGCAACGGGAAATCCGCGGTGCTGTCACGATACAGCGCTACTGGCGCGGATACCGTGAGCGTAACCGCTATCTCACCATCAAGCAAGGTGTCGTCAAATATCAGGCTCTATTCAAGGGACACATGCAGCGTAAACGGTACGCCAAGCTGAAGAACGAATTAAAGCGACGCCGAGAAGCCGAACGGCTGAAGAAGGAACGTACGGCGCAGCGACTGGCGAAGGAGCAGGTGGATCGTGGTTCGGCTGTTCCGCTCGATATTCCGGCCGAGCTGGCGTTTATCTTTTCCAAGTCGGAGAACTGGACCGGTCAGCAGAGCGACCGCAATCTGGTGAAGGTAGTCGGTACGGTACCAGGGCCACCATCGGCAGCTGATCTACCACCTGACCTGGATCAGTTTGCTTTTGGCAAGTTTAGCTCTGTTTACTGCAACGGTGTAAAGTTAGCTCCACGGCGAGACATCATATCGGCTCCTTTCCTATCACGCGCGGCAGCCCGTGATCAGGACTTCAAGGATGCGATCGCAATTTTCAAACTTATCATACGCTGGACGACGGATGCCTCCATGGATGCGAATCGAGAAAAAATTCTGGCCGACTACATCGTACACAAGGGCTTGTCATCGCGTGGCCTTCGTGACGAAATATTGGTGCAGATATGTAATCAGGTGTATCGGGCGGATGAGGCGACGGCCGAGAAGCTTTGGACGCTGATGTCGCACTGTCTGTCAGCATTCCAACCTGGGTCGGCGTTTAGTAAGTACTTAATCAAGTTCATCGTCGATAACGCACCGCCTAACACGAAGGAACAACTGTTGAAGAAGCTGCTACGAAATGCCAATGCCGGTCAAACAAACCCGTGCCGGTTGTTCCCACCGTCCTGGCTCGAATGGCGTGCCTCGTCGCGACTTGCGGATACCGCACTTGGGCTAAATTTACCCGATAACAGCGTTCAGACGGTAGCCGTCGATTCTTGGACCACCTGTGAGGAAGCTGCTGCGTTGGCGATCTCCTCATTCGGCATACCAAACCTTGGTTGGACGGTAGTGATCGATGAGTCCGACCAGATGACTGACTCATGCGGACTGGACTTCGTGCTGGACTTGGTAGCCGAGAAGGAACTTCCACCCGCTTTCCCGGCCGTGCGTAGCGATATATTGCGCTGCGGTCGTAAATTGCCCCCGAACGCGAATGCGGTTGGAGGAGCAAGTGAGGCCATGGAATCGAGCAGCCCCAAACGTCCACAAGTACCACCACCAGAACCACCATCGATGAAACGAAATTCGAACGAAGTGCAACTTGTCCCGATAGCCACCGGAAGTGGGAAGAAACATGAACCGACGGAGTACGGCAGCCCACGTCACATACCAGAGTCATCGGGTGTTGGTCGAAAAACGTCGCACGACGTTTCACTGTCACGACATAAGATACGCGAAGAGCGTGCGTTCTACGAAGATAAAAGCCGTTCGCGTTCGCTGGATGACTTATTGGCGGGTGAGTCGGACGAGGTAATGATGGCGCCGGATGTGGATGAGCCGGAAACATCGTTGACACTAACGCTTGCCGAGAATAGGATCGGTAATAAGTATCGCTCAGTAGATACTATCGCACCCTTGAAAGAGCAACATCCACGTTTCGTCAAATCGCAGTACGCTGGGAAACGAACCGCTGGATCACATTCGCTGAAGTATGCAGAAAAGTCGGAATTTAGCGTCCGTTCGTCCGCCATGTCCGATACGAGTGAGGCTCCTTCACTGGCCAGCCATGTGCGACGTGTCCGTGTACCGTCGCAAGCTTCCGACGTCGACCAGTTCTTGGATGATCTGTTCAGCCCAGTACTGGATGGCTCACTTGACGAGTTGTCGGATGCACGCTCGCTAGCGGCGAGTATACGTGGTGGAACACAATTCACCAACGAACTTCTCGCGACGGTGCGCACCGATGATTCGTTGACCGATCTCGAGCAATGTAGAGTGCTCGTGAAAGTCACCAAAGGAGGTACCACGCATCAGGCAAAGAACTCTACCTCGAACGGATTCACTCCGAACACTCAAAATCCAATCACGCCGTTGACACCCGTCAACTCTGGTTCCCTGCTGATGATGGGTTCAGTTAGCCCGGATGTGGTGATGCCGGTGTTTAATATTCCACCTGGTGTAGACAGCACAGCGTATCAACAACAGATGCAGCGTGCTTTCCTTCAGTCAGCTATGGCTCAGAATATTCAAATCCAGCAGCAACTGATGGCTCAAAACCAGGCATTGCAGACGCTGCTTACCCAACAGGACGGCGGTGGTCCATCCTCCTCGTCACCACCGGCCATCCCGGGTGCAGTATCGCCAAAACATGGCACCAGTACCGGTTCTCCAACGTCCGTGCAACACTCACCCATACGAAAAATGAGCGCCAAAGTTGTTTCGCGCATAGACTCGTCCGATCGGCCCGGTCAGTCTGCATCGTCATCTTTTTCGGAAATACTACGCAATCGTAAGGATTCATCGTCATCAAACTTGATACCACCACCGCCACCACCACCGCTTCCACCGCCATTGGAAATGAAGGACCCATTCGAGGTGCGTCCTTTTCTCGATCCTTATGGACGGGCCAAAACCGTACGCATCGGTAAGTGGCGTTGGCCACCACCACAGGGTACCCCGGCCAATATCGAAATCGAGGAGAACTTTATCCAGTTCAAGATGACACGTCAGAGTAATCGCAAAACGACACCACAGTCGCAGCACAGCAGCAACTTGGACTCACCGATCGGTTCTCCGAACGGCGTCGAATGGGAAGAGTTCGAGATAGACCACAAACTTCAGCAAGAGAACCGTGACGGCGTGGACGGTACGAAAGGTTCTGGTACGGGAGGACAACCGGCCGCTAGGACAGCAAAGCGTAGCTTCGACATCGGGGCAGATCGACCCGCACCAAACAGTGTCGGCAAGCTGAAGCTAAGCAATGAAATGCGACAGCGTTTGGAGCAGGTAACTGCTGGCCACTCAGTACGCTCTTCCAGTGCCAAGTCCGATCGACCAGAACGCACTCCCGCCAAGCTGGAGGACACTCGTAGGATGATGCTAGAACAGCAGCTTGGCGGTATGCATCTCTCCGGTGGAACCAAGTCGCCCAATGCAATGGGTGGTGATTCACCGTCGGTTAAGACACAGGTGCAACGCATGGAAGCAAGCCAAAAAGGTGCCCCAGCTACGGCATGGCCAACGGTAAGCATAACCCGGAAGGTAGATAAAACATTCCTGCGATGACACTACAACGTAACTTCATCTACTCCATCAATTAGGTTTTACCACCAGCTCCACCGGGTCCAGCGCCACCACCACCGATAAGACCACCGAACACAACTCCACCAGCTCCACCGCCGCCTATCCACGGCAATATAATAGCTCCCGGCCAGAACAATCACCAGGGTCAGTCAGAAATACCATCTTTCGTACAACGCCAAGAGCGGGACACGTTCGGCGTGAAGGACAGTTTTATGGATTCGTGGGGTCGTGCTGAAGCTGCCAAATTGGATTTGGTGTATGAAACGAGTAAGTGTGTGTTTGTGTGTGTGTAACTTTTGACTTTTACAAACAATGCAAATTAAAACTGTTTACCTCATCTACAGGCTTCAAGAAAGAAATGATAATCGAAAGAGAGCGTTCCCGTTCTAGGTCACGTTCGCGTGATCGTGAGAACTTTTCCGAGTCGGTCTGGGATAGATCAGAAGTTGAGGGGCCGTCATCGACATCCAGTGATCCGCGGGAACGTGATCGCGACAAAGAGCGTGAGGCTCGCGATCGCAATTACGAGCTAACACAGCTCCAGCGGGAGAAGGAAAGTAATAAAGTTTTCCATCCATCGTCCTACTCAAAAGACAAACAGCATCAGCAGCATCAGCAGCAGCATCAGCAGCAGCAGCAGCAGCAGCAGCAACAGCAGCAGCATCATCACCAGCAACAACAGCAACAACATTCACAATATCAGCAGCAATACCAACAACAGCAAAAACAATACTCCGCAAATACGTCAGGTTCGATAGCCACCTTCAAAACGCACATGGTTCAAAAAAGTGTCCAGGAGCGTGAGAGAAAATCGTCAGCGGCCACTACCAACGGTTCGGTGTACAGTGAAAAGATGGATGACGGCAGTATGGTAGATCCACCGGCCCCGGTGATGCCGGTACAGATGAACCCGTCTCTGAAAGCACCGGCTGCGGCCTGTCTTACGTACAACCGTGTCTCCTGGACGTTGCGCGTCCGCAAAGAGGTTTTCCGTCCCAGTGAAACCGTGACCGCGCCAGCCGCGCTCGATCTACTGTTTAACCAAATCACGTCCGACGTGTTTGGTGTTACACCCTGCATGCGAATATCGCCCCAAGAGAAACGGTTGGCCGTGAATCTGCTCAGCAGCCACGGCATAACCGCCAACGGGCATGCAACAGCGAAGCAACATGTCCGCGCGATCGTGAAGCGCCACGTACTCGATATGGCTCGCGGATGGCCGCTGTACTTCTCTCGTCTGTTCGTCATGAACGGATCACCATCTATTCAGGAAGGTACACTGCTCGCTGTCTCACACATGGGCGTCTATTTGGCCAATAAAGAGCCCGAGTACCTGGCTATCCAGCGTGCTATTCCGTACGACGATATACAAAGCGTTGCTACGCTACCACGGCCTCTTACACTGCAGCTGACGTTGAAAACTGGAGCTCGCATCGTGTTGCATGCTTCTAAGGCAAACTCTATCCAGATGATGGTGCAATCTTATCTCGCAGAATACCGGCAGGTAGGTGGATATTTTTCCATCGTTGTTACATACATGCTTACCAGGCGCAACGACCGCTTTGCGGTCTTGGTCACGTTACAATTTTACATGTGATGATAATGATGATGATTATTATTATCAATTTTTACCATGAATTGTGCAAATAACACAAACTGTTTTTGATTTTTCAATTGACACCAATATCAATCCTAAATTTGAATTTATTACAATTTGTTTGACAATTTATAATCCATTTAGTTTGTATTCTTGATTTTATATTGTATCTCATTAAAATGCAAAAAAAAAAATATTTGAAGCAATCAGTTCAAATGCTCAAGGAATGGCAAAAGACCTTCCTGTCGTCAAAATTTAATATTTTTTACTGAGCGGATTAATAATTGGAAATTAGGCCAGTACTGTAAGTAATTGGGTGTCATATTTTCGTAATGAAATTATATGTTGATATTTCTAAAATTAAAGACAGCAATAAAGGTTGGAGAAAGATTGTTGTATGTATAGCAACAATTTTTAAAGAGATAGTTCTGGATTTAAAGCAATTCAAAGCTATACCTGTTCATGTCGAATAGCTACCCTACATACGATGGGTCAGTTTAGTCATGTTTCGAGCCCAAAGTGGTATGACTACTATTTTATCAAATCGTCCCATTAATTTCTATGAACTACACAATATTATATTTATTACATTCTTGAACCGCACGCTAAATTGTGCAAACGTAATTAGAAATACTCATTATTATTTTAAACAAAGAAAGTAGAGTCACTCTGCACGATGCACAACGTGCGTTACCAGTATTAAAATGAAATGAAAGTAAAATTAATCAGTAGTTTCTAATAATGTACGTCTTGAAAAGATCACGAGTCGTGCCAATGATTAGCGTACATTAGTATTCACTTTTTGCCTCATTTTCACCTGCACCACCTATCGAGGGCAGCGGCGTGTGAAATGCAGTGTAACCAACTAATTATTCAACAGTATTAACGTTCAGCTCACGGTGGCATCGCCAGTGCATTAAGACTTTATGCATTGCTGCTCCCATCCCTTCGTGTGGAATTATATCACCCTTCAGGATCGCTAGATTATGGTAGAGTAGCATCGGCTGGCAAACACGTATATATCGATTAGTATACACACTCTGAAGCTTACACTCTTCGCAGCGTCTCGACATGATTCGATCAAGTTCATTAACAATCTTTGTATTATTATTATTTCAATTCGCTTATATGGAAAAAGAGAAAAAAAGACAGAAAAAGAGAGAAAGAGAGAGAGAGAGAGAGAGAGAGAAAGAGAGAGAGAGGATTCGAAAAAACGCATATCATTTTCAATAGTTGATCATAGTTGCGGGGAAATGTTGCGAAGCTTGTGGTCCGATAGTAAAAGTGAGAAAGTTGGTAATGATCTGCATCCGGATGTGTTGTCACCACCTCACACTGGCCATGTGTAATCAATCGATGAGTTTTTTTATGCATCCGATTATATGTTGTAATACATTATACCGCATCCTACATCACTTTGTCATCGTTAGCAACAGCAATTAAGGAAATCAATATTTGGAGATGGGAAGAGACATTCATGATAATCCGTAAAATCAGATGATTATGAAGTTGTTTTCTTTTTGAAAACATTTAGAAAAAATCTAGGAAATGGAAGAATCGGTTCCTTTAGATGGTAAATTCTATTATTGACATAACCATTGTGGATTGAAACATTAGCTTTGCAGAATTCAACTCAATTAATTTTTTTATAACACTCATTTACTACTCCAACTGCAACCAGAACATGTGAATTAAGAAGAGGAAAAAGAAGTAATTCCAAATTATTTAAATTAACCGAGCAACATAAAAAGACAAAAGATACAAAAGCTGCCACAGCGTAAAAAGAGCGAATGAAGTAGAAAAAAACATAAAAGTCTAAACTTCAAAGTAAAGAGATGATGAGCCGAAAAGGAGAGAGAGAGAGAGAAAGAGAGAGAAAGAGAGAGAGAGAGAGAGAGAGAGAGAGTTGGATAAAAATAAACTCAGCTTCATCAGAGCAATCGGTCAGAAAATATTACTCTTCAATTGTAAAGAGAGCTATCTAAAGGATGCACTTGGACGTGGCCGGATGTGGTTGCATGACTTTCCCGAAAACTCATATAAAAAAGCTACGAAAGTCCGTGCCCGGGATGGGTGGGTCGGCTAACGCAAGCAACTCACGGATCCGGATAACGAGCGCCACGAAACATAGACCCCGTAGCGGATAACGCGAAAAGATAAGCCCTACTTTTACACCCGCTTGGGCATGTGCGTGTGCGGAATGGTTTGTTTTTAATCTGCTCCGGTTTTAGTTTTCGACTGCGAGACACATACGCCGCATTTCACCCACCCGATCTGCACTCCCACCCGCACGTTTGGTTGCCTATGTTGCAACATTCGCTGCCTAACGAGGTGCGTTTTGGCGCGTTCCCTTCGCTCGATAGCTTTCCACCAGCGAAGTTGGGTTTGTCGTTGCGTGGTGAAAAGCCCACAGCAAGGCTGAGGCACGTATCATACCACCTCTCTGCACGCAGCAAGAGAGATACGCCCGTGGATTGTTGAAGCGACGATGTAGCAAAAGCAACTAAAAACTGGTTGCCTAGAGAGATAGAGAGAACCGAGCGATATGATCGACACCTGAGCCACTCGCTCTCCAGCTCCGTTCGCCAGTCCCGGTGCGCACTTTTTCGTTTCTGGTTTTCCTCGGTGCTTTTTGCTTTAATTTTCTTTCACGGTGGATCGCTTCGGGCTCCACCGGAACGGCCGCGGTCCGTCAGCGGTAGCGGTCGATGTGAGTGGTTAGTTCGCATTCGGGCCGCGATCGTTCAACATTCCACGGGTTCGAGCAATGAAGGAATCACAGATCCGGCATCTAGCGAAACACAGCGATGCAAACAGCATTGGGAGGAAGTGATAGAAACGAACCATCGGAGGCGACACGTGACGGCCACTAGCTGCGGGAAGCTGTACGGAAAAATGTGACTAACTAGGTCACGTGTGACTTTTACGCACGGCTTTCTGGGGTTGCAGTGAACAATCACACGAACTGGTTGATGGAATTGTTAGCTGAAGTGCAAACGATTTTGTTGATAGTTGATGCACTTTGCACGGATGTGATCAACCTACCGGTGTAGTGATAAAGGTGGCAAACAAATGAGGTTAGGTGTCTATCGGTGCAAGAATAGAAATATTGCCGAATTTTAGGCGCCGGTACGAATGAGCCGTTACTAGGCACATTTTGTTCGAACGCTTCAGAAGCGTGTCCGATGGGGCAACCATTTTTCCTAACGGCATCCTCAAACTGAAGAAGTGAGGAATTGTTTTTCATAAGTGTGTGATAGGCACGCCAGCCGATCGTTAGTTCAACGCTTTCGCAAGTGTAAAGTGGCCCGGTGCGCCACAGGAACAAACGCAAGCGCAACAACAGGGATTAACAGTTAGCTTTTGAATTGCTGCAAATTGGCTGCTGGCCTACCTTATGTGTGTGTATGTGTGTGTGCTTTGCGGTTGAAGAAGGCAGCAAAACAAAGGAAAACAAAACGCTGATCCGGGAAGTGGAAGGATTCGAAAACACGTTCCGTTCGTTCGACCGAACGATCGCTCGGAAGAAAGCAAAAATACACTACGATTGTGTATGCGTGCATATGAGTGTGTGTGTGTGTGTTTGTGTGCGTGCGTGTTTGTGATTGTGCATGCGCCAGAGCCGGTGGAATTGGTCAGTGGAGGTTGATGGATGCGATGTGTACGATGTGAGGTTGTGTGGTTGAATATGTGAAAGTGCTTTTCTCTCAGAATCAGAGGTGAAGAGTGATTACATGCAACTGGCGACTAAACTGGAGTAGTTGGTTTTGAGTGCTGTGTCGTGATCAAGTTGCTGTATTGCCAACCATGAGCATGTTAGACGATCGGCGAGGGTTGGAGTCGTTACAAAGTTCGTACAAATGCTACGATGGTATACCGACGCCAAGTCCCATCGGTGGGCGAACGTTGCACGATACCGGTGGCGAAGGGATGGGTGGAACCAATGGATCCGGATCTGGTTCCGGGCAGGGATCTAGCGATAGACGCCAGCTGGCACGTCGCACCCTGTCGGGACAGCCTTCGAACAACCTCAATCGATCACCATCGATCGACAGTCTCGTCGCATCATCCGATCCAGCTGCTTCCGACGTGGACGACCCGGTCGAAGACGACATGGAGCGTCTGTCGGACTCGGATTCGATCGCCGAAATCGGTCGCATCACTGGGCAGATCCGTGTCGACGTGCACCGGCGCAGTGATTTGGATGACGTTAAAAACGTGCAACCACTGGACGGACCGGTCATAAAAGCTTTCTTGGAAAAGTCGCACGAAAAGTGTGAGTACACAAACTGCGGCTACCGAAGGCGTCATGAGTCCGGGCACGAGTTTGACGTGGAACCAGACATTATCGTAGCGGAAGAAATATCGTCGACGCATGGGCATAGCAGCAGGAAAACGACGCCGACAGCTATTTCCACCATGGGGAGTCAACACTATCATACCACCTCACCGCTATCGTCATGCCCTTCATCGCCCAACGCACATCCAAGTCAAGTTGTCACCTCATCCCCGTCCACAACGTCCACCATGGATACTATTTCCAACAGTGCCAATAATCCCACCAACAGTACCAGCAGCAACAGCACCAACAACAGCACCAGCAGCAACAGCAACAACGGCACCCTCACCAGCACAGGTTCCATTTCCGGCTCCCTGAAGAACCGTCGAAATAGTATCGCTAGTTCCGGGTCCGTCGGGCGAATGGAGACCATCATCGAAGAGCCAATAGAGCCGAAGGTGTCTGTGAAGGAGATTCTGGCACGGTTCGAAACATTGCGCGAAGCTGCGGAGGTAACCAAAATGCAACTTGTTTTATGGAGCATCCTTCCACCACGTCCATCTACTTCACTTCCTCAAGCGCCGCTCACAAACGGGCCATGGTGAAGTGTTTGCGTGCGCTGGGTGAAGAAAAAAAAAAGGCGTCCCAACAGCTTGCGTATGATGTGAAACGTGCATTTGCTCGCGATACCTGTTTTCGTGGCGAGGAAGTAGCAAAACCAGAGCATAAATCGTTTGATTTCTTTTCTCGGTTTTACTTCGTTTTTTTTTTTGCATGTTCCCGTCTACTTCTCACACTCGCACGCATGCCACACGCGCATTGCGTATCGATATTGCAGACGAATCGATCATTAATTTTCCATTTTCAGCCCTGAACGGATGGGAGGGTTCCAGGGCAAAAGCTAGTTGGCCTGCGGCACAACTGGCGATCGGACTGTAAAAAAGTGCTCACATCTCAATCGCTTTCTCAAGGCAGCCGATGCTGCGCTATACTTGCGCTCGCCAGCAACAGCGGGCGAGATTTCTCCTCCAATCGATGTCCACGATTGGGGTAATCCGATCCGAAATCCGATCCGCAGATGCGCCTAAAGTGCTTTTAATGTGGTCGCCGTCTGTCTACGTTTGGCTGATGCGATCGGGTTGGGGCTGTAGGTTACCGCAGTTTCATTATACAACCGAGTTTTTTCCCGGTGGTAGCTTATGGTGATGGTTTTGCATGGTGGTTTTTTGTGTTTTATTATTTGTGCAATTTCCTTTTTCCCAAAGGAAATTCGCTGGCGGTGGCGATGGACTGTACGCATGCAAAGTATAGCGCAAGCAGGGCAAACAAACGATCAACCGGGAGCTTGGAATCGATCGCGGGAGAAGAAACAACGGCAAGCAATTTAAAAGAAACACAAAAAAAAGCACGTAATCGATTCTGCGGTTAATGCACCTTCGCGCATTTTAATGTTTGTATTTCAATGGCTCGCACACCACCGCACAGCTCTCCTCGTCTCGTCTTTTCTGTTATTTTTGGTACATTCTTCGGACCAGCGGTTTGCTTAAAACTCCAATCTGCCTTTCGAAGAAGCAAAACATAACTTTGTTTCGATCGGCGATTGGTTTGGTCTGAGAGGCTGGTTGGTTCACGTGGTTTTATCGCACTGTTTTCCCAAGGGTACCGTTTTGACCCGCCCCATCGCGATTCCACTCGTTACGCGCCCGACCCTCCGAAGAAGATGTAAATTTCATCCAAATCATCTTCCGTTAAGCGGGAGAAACTCAATTGAATTCCGGAACACTGCTACGGGCGCATAAACATCGGGAAGCAAAGTAAGCATAACACCTGTAACCGGCCCAGAGAAGAAAAATATCTCAATCGACCTCGATGCAGTTTTACCTTATCATTGGGCGTACGGATGAAGAAGCAATACCAAAAACGCGATTGATGCTGCTTTGCATGAGGGAAGAGGATGAGTGTGTTCGTATCTGGTTGTGTGTGTTTGGGGCCCAGCTATTTAAAATGCTCATGCTTTTCATTCGTCTCACATGCAACGGAAGTGTTGGAATTTCAAACATCATTCCTGAAACCCGTTTCTACTTTTGGCTAGCTGAATGTGCTTCAAAGATATCAATCGCTAATTATGGCTGCCCTCATCCGAACGCGTATGAGTTGATGGATGGAATAAAAATCAATTATTTTTTTCTGGAAACGCCTTGAGATGAGTTTAATTATGTATCTGTTAAAGTGATCAGTTTCCACTCTCTCTTTACACATTGACTGCTTACGTTGGAAAAAAAATGCATAGCCACAGTACTGGAGTGACATAACATTGCCTAATATTGGAAAAAAACGTAATTCAAAAGTCCTCAAAAATGTCATCATACCATTATCGGTGACCCCCATTGGTGTCATGCCTGAAACGTACTCTTTCGTGTCTGCTCTACCGCGTACGCATATTACTTACTCGCTCTAGGATGATGACCAAATACCGCACGCATTTGGAAAGTTTACGCGCTTGGTGAAGAAAAATTATTTATTTATGCGCCCATACTAATGGCACATTTGAAATGGTCTGTTTACCGTCCGCAAGCAAGCAAGCGATCGGCTGCGGTTTGGTTGAAAAAATGACTCTTTCTGCTATCATAAATTAAAAGAAAAAAAACTAAAACACACCCGCCATATTTTCCCCCGTTCCACTCATCGGAGTTTTTAGTTTTTATTTTCGCTTTAATAATCAGTGAAAAAGTGATTGTAAACCCAAACGATACCTCACCGCGATAATCGCGCTGCACGAAAAAAAAAAATGCACGACCACGACCACCACGGCGAACGAAGAAGCATTAAAATCATTCGTCTTCCTGATGTCGCATCGCGGTCTTTTCACTCGGAGTTCCCCGGCAATGGCGACCGTGCACGTTATAAAACTTTTCACCGTCATGCCATTTCCCGACCGCTTTTCTTTAATTATTTTTGATGCTCGGCTGTTCATCGATTTAACCCACCGGGCCAGTTTGTCGTTTACCGTCGTTCGGCTAGAGGGCAATTTTGCGCTTTTCACAAATTGTTTACTTTCCCCGCGATGCGACACACGCGTGAAAATTAATGGCAAGCCAAATGGTTTCATTGTTGCCCATCTTTGAGGCAGCTTACGAAACACCGCTGAATGATGTGCACGCGTCCACGCCGGAGAATACGATTAATCAGCTAACCAGAGAGATCATCACGTTGTGCCGCATTAACCAGACATTTCCCAAATCATAGTATGTCAATGCATCGAACTTATAATGTGTTTAAAATGCACTTAAATAGTAATGTCAAATCAAATACCAAAATTTAATCAGACTACCACTTGTTTCGACATACATTTCGTTATAGTTAAGACTAAAAAATCTATTTAATTCGTTTTTAAGAAGCTCTGTACGCTTATGCGTATCCCAATACTACAGTATTGTTTAACGGACAAGCGAGCTTATCCGTGACTTACACGAATATAGTTTCATGTGATGATTTTACAAGGTACGTGAAGTACAGAAGATGTAATGTAACGCGTTTATCTTTTTCGCGACGTCACTTGTTCCATAATCAATGCGGGATACAGGCCATTAGCTGTGCTGCATTTGCATAACTTCTGTTGATGTAATCTGACAAATGGAGCGGAAATTTAGTTCATCGCGAACGGAAGAAAGTTTAACTATAGCTAACCGAGTCATGGTGTGTGCCAGGGTGACAGAAGCAGAAAGGCGTAAGATAAAGCAACTAAACAAACGCGACGAATATTTAAAAAACACTGGAGGTTTATAGAGGCCGATATACGCTGTTTGTAATGATGCAAATTCTGCCAGCCGTTGTGCGGTCAGTACACCATACCCATTTATACGGCACGTTATGCCCGGCACACTAAGTTACAGGCATTCATAAAAGTAATATCCTCCATAAGTGGATGTGGATGAGAAAGTAGGTGCAGTACCCAGTTAACACGCACATTTTCATAACTTTCTGACATTTAGCCTCACTATTTGCAGTTATAAAGACAGCGTACAGTAAACTACAAAATGATAGACCCCGTAAGCTTTCTAAATATAATGACATGCTCGGGGAAGCGTTTGTCTTTTTGTCCACATCACCTAGTCAGCAACTCGTTCATGTTCCGAAGGGAGGGAAACAATTTTTAGCTATTTCGTTGCATAAAACCACCTCTAAACTTTTATATTTTTGCACGTGTTACTTGTATAAAATCCCCACTAAACGCTAATGAATGTATGTATCTATGTGTTCCCACAAATAATTGCAGACCCAATCAAAAGGTTCAACCATATCGTCTGGCGTACGGGCGGCAGCGGCAACTCTTAATGTGCCGCTCGAACGATTGGAAACGTCGAACGTCAACAGCCCGGGATCGCCGAATCAAATGTCACCGACCGAGAAGGGCCATCATCTGCATCATATGGCGCACCCGGGCCACCATCCTCACCATCACCACCAGCAGCTGCTAGACGAGTTCGAGGATATGCACATCGACCACGGAATGCAGGAATCGTCTTCGCCACTGATGGGTGGCTTCGGAAATGAGCGTGGACATGGCGGCATTGGCGGGGGCATGAAGCATGGCGGCAATGGACACCAACAGCAACAGCAGCAACAACAACATCATTCCCCCTACGGTGAACGAAGCCCGGGCGAAGGCCCGGGTCGCGTCGGTAGTGGCGGTGGTGGTGGAGGCGTTACCGGTAGCGGAGGCATGATTGTTAACCACAAAAACTCACCCATGAGTAACGGCAATGGCAACTACAGCGATATGCACATTGTGGCGCACCACGAGAACGAGTCATCCCCAACGCAAACATCGCTGACCAAACATTCGTTGCTGCAGTTCGCGATGCAGCACTTCCGTACAGAGTAAGTAATCATTGATACGTAACACCCCAACTTACGATCGGCAGGACTGATCGGTCGATTTGTTTTGACGGAGGAATGCTGGCGTAGCGGCATTTCAGTATGAGCGAACGCGTCTAACGGTGCTGCAACTTTGGCTTTTGCAGTGACGAATTCAAGTCCAATCGATCGGATAAACGGGCCATGAGGAACCAGCACGCCGATCTGGTAAAATGGCAAGGCTATCCACTGCGGGCTCCCCTTTTGCGGCTGCCGGCCGATTTGACCCCGCTTGCGTTGGAGTGCTTCGATTGTGTACTGCGATATTGCGGCGATCTTGCTGTTGATCCGGAGCTTTCGGAAGTGAAATGCGTCTACACGGTACTCATGGTATGTGGTGCAAACCTGGCAATTCCTAGCCGTGCCGATCAACCATTTTTACGTTCTTTCTATTCAGCACTGTCACAAGCATCTGGCGCTGCGCGATGAGGTTTACTGTCAGCTTATGAAGCAAACAACGGCCAACCGATCGGCGTGTCCCGATTCAGCCCAGCGGGCCTGGAGACTGTTGAGCATACTGGCCGCCTACTTCGGTTGTTCCGATGCGTTGCGACCTTACCTGATCGAACATCTGACCTCGGCTGCTTCAGATAGGCGTCGGCCGTGCCACGGTACAGCAGCTGTGTGTCTCACGAATCTACGCAAAACGGCACGTTGCGGTGGACGCAAGAACGTGCCCAGCGTCGAGGAAGTTACCGCTGTATCGGCGGGCAGGTATGTGTGCATACCGAACAGGAGTACGGACAATCAGCGGGCTAATCACACGGGTTTCGGGTTTTCATTGCAGGTCGGCCCGTCGCCAGATATACCGTTTGCCTGGTGGCGCCGAGCGTATCGTCAATACGCGCTGCTCGACCGTCGTCGGTGATGTCATAGCGGAGTTGTGCTCGCTGCTCGGCATCGAGTCCCCCGCAGAGCAACAAGAATTTTCGCTCTACTGTATAGTCCAGGGTGACGCTTTTACCATGCCGTTGGCCGCGGACGAGTACATCCTCGATGTCACGACCGAGCTGCTAAAATCGGGACAACCGTTCTACCTGATCTTCTGCCGTTCGGTATGGCACTTTGCGCTTAAGCGGGATCCGGCTCCGACCCCGCTCTACATAGAGGTGCTGTTCAATCAGGTTGCACCGGATTATTTGGAAGGTTTGCTGCTGGAGCTTCCGAACGGCGGTGCACCCAGTCCAGATTACGTACGCGATATGGCGCGCATCGCAGCGATACTGCACCGAGCAGCCGATCTGAACCATTTGCCGGCGATGAAAGAAATTAAATTTTTGCTACCGAAACCGGCACTGTCACTGCGCGAACTACGCCCCGCGCAATGGGTGGCTCTGGTACAATCGGCCTGGCCATCGGTGGCTGGTTTGAGCCCGATCCAGGTGAAAGCACAGTTCCTGAACGTACTCTCGTCTTGGCCACTGTTCGGCAGCAGTTTCTTTGCCGTGAAGCGAGTGTGGGCTGACGAAAATCCGATGGAAGAGCCTAGCCCAATGTGGCGCGAGCTTATTCTCGCCCTGAATCGCCGCGGGGTGCTATTCCTCGATCCGAACACCCACGAAACGATGCAGCATTGGCCATTTAATGAAGTGATTTCAACGCGTAAGGTAAGCATAGGACGCAATGTACATGTACTAAATAGATGTTCGCATAGTAGAAGTCTAACTTCCCGTTTGACTTTCCATACGTCGTACAGGTACGTTCAGAGGATGGCGCTCTGTTCCTTGACATGAAGGTGGGTAACCTGCTTCAACAGCGTGTCATCCGTGTGCAGACCGAACAAGCGCACGAAATTTCGCGATTAGTGCGTCAGTACATCACAATGGCTCAGGCTCAGCAACGCGATCGAAGAGAATAGAGACGGTGTGAAAAATGGCCAGGTTTAGGTGCAAAGATATAACTAGTTTTAACTTTTGCTAAATACATCTTTAAGGTAGCATACGTGCAGTTTCGTTGACCGTTAACATAATGAATAAGAATATAAAATGATTACAATTCGTATGTTAACTGTAGTTATTGGGTAGGAATGCAGTCAAATGAATACTGTCTTACACGTAATTCTAGGAAAACTTTGTTTGTACCAATCAATTCACGAAAGCAAACAAATACACACCACACGTATCACGCTGTATTACTTATATTTTTCTATATTTTGAAAATATATGCATTTTATATAAAATTATGCTCTTGCGTATGAAACCACTTATTTAAAATCTGTTTTAATTATTTCTGTTGTCTTTAAATGATTCATTTTCAGACACTGCACCTTGCATCTTCATTAGTGTAGTACACTTGTTACTGGAATAACTTTTTATAAACATATAGTTTGTTTTACACCCTTAAATAATTCGACAATTTTATAACAATACATGAATAAAAAAAACATGTATGTTAGGAGACGGCGAAGAATAAAATGTTGTCGTCGTGTATCTTCGCTAGTCTTCCTTCGTCCGTTGGGAACCTAAGAATGCCAAAAGAAATTTGTTATGATAATTATCTTCTTACTTACTGCCGTCTGATCAGACTGAAACATGCTTACTGGCTATATCAATATGGTGCTATCAATTTCTCACCAAATGAACTTTACATACGCTATCATGTATCTGCACTAAACTGGTAAGACCTCCACAACGGTAACCGCTAAAAACCCTAACGTTCGTGTTCCCAAAAATCGGCATCGTAGTCAACCTAACAGTCTCTAAAAAAACTGGTGAACAACAATCTCGTGCATGGCTAACACAATTTGGACAATAATCACGTAGAAAAGACGCAGAAAAGAAATAACGTGCTTCTAACGATTATAAAGTCAAGGAAATATCAACTTTACGAAACATATAGCCAGATTGTAATTCTCAATCGTATAGACCTGAATATGTTTGTAGCCGCAGTAAATTCCACATTCGATAACCAGAATGCAGAATACCAGTTACACTTGCATCGACTTCGAACCTTTCATTTCCATTTATGTTTTAGTAACGGCGATAGAAGAAAATCTTATTGATTTTTGTCTGATGTAGTAATGTAGTTTTAGTTCTTAGCTTAAGCTTAGTTGTTAAGTTATATTTTCCGTGAATGTAGACAAGACATTATATTTTTAAAGTAACTACTTTTTCACGGAATATGCGCAACACATAAAAATTGCTGTCTAGGCACCGGTTAGAATTTGACGCTCATGATTTGACTTTTCATTTCTTCTCATTTTCAAACTACCGTGCGAATAATTGGCGATTATTGTATTATGTCATCAGTGGAGTTTTACTAACAGAATATTATGTTTTAGTTTTTGTCGCTTTATTGAACTTTAGCTGAGTTAAGTGAATACATACCCCACATTTTTTAAAGTTAGTGCTTTTACATTTAAGCTGACCTGCACGGACACAACAATCGTACGTATTTAATAAAAAAATAAAATTGCTCTCTATGGCTGCCAGAGCGTTGAACACTGCAATTTCACTAACCAATTAGTTTGTCTGTGAACTATGGCGTCTCTTCACAGACTTTTTTTTTCAAGAAAACACAACCTAAGATTTTTTAATCAATCCTTTCACTTTGGACATGAAAGTTCTTCCTTTTCGATCGATATGCTTAGAATTAGCTACTATTTCATCGAATGTAGCTGAGTGCCAGTACTTGGTTTGCGATTTTTCAGCAATTTTAGAATTAAAAAGCGTATAATCAAAGCTGTTGACAGTGTCCGATGATTTAGCGTCATATTTTGAGGAATGCCAGTGTTCCAGAAAATCAGCGAACATCACAGTCTCCAGAAAGCAGTCGAGGAACAGTCTCGTCTCAGGATTCTCGAACTGTTCCAAAAAGGACGATTTCTGAAAGGAAAATGAAACGATTATTTACATCACCACACAAAATACTCCAACAACGAACTCTTCACTTACCTCGTATGAATGGGAGTTGAGATTTGAAAATAGTTCTACAAAAAAGCGAATAAACGCACCACCGATCAAGACGCTAGCGAGTCCCTTCGAGTCTTCGAAAGTTTTTACCAGCTCCAGGGACACGCGCAATGGTTTCTTTAGTTCGCTTGGAAGTATAGAAAGCTGCTCCTTTCGTGCTGGCCGGACGATTCGTTTGTCTAAATTTACGTAGCACACATTCCCGCTTATCCACAGCTCTTCCGGAACAGGCTGCAGCGTACCGGCAAGCATCGGTACAGGCGCTTCTAGCATTTGTTGCAGGTGTTCCGGAATGACCGTCACTAATATATGCTGCCATTGGAATGGATAGAGTATTAACAGTAGCCCTTGCATGCAGGACGTCAGCAGCGAAAGATGTTCGCTGCATAATATCACCATCTTTTCGAGTAGTAGATTTTCGAACACGTGGATCAATCCATCCGATCCGAGGCACTTGAAAATATCATATAGTTCTGTTTTTTCTAAGCGTAAATCTTTGGGACGGTTTATTGTCATGGTCTTCGGTATTGAAACTTCCTGGCGCACCTGTGGCCTAGTCTCGAAGCTAACCGGTAGCGTCAGAATCAACCGTTCACCTGCTAGTGGTAGCTTCTGTTCATAAAACAGCTCCATCAACAAATCTGGCACTCGGCCGTTGCCGTGCTGACTTTCAATGCATTCCAGCAGTTTAAAAAATACCTTAGGCTCGTTGTACTTTGTTACTAGGCAGTAGGTCAAAGGAATGCAGAATTCTGATGATTCTGGGAGGACGCGTCTACAGAAACCGAACAAGCGCAATGGATAATCCGTCAGAATGATGCAGTATTCTTGGTTGCGATTTCTCACCAAGGCACCGTTATCGGGGTACACGAAGACCTCTATCATCTTATGTGGCTGCTTGTGCCGTGGATATTTGCTCTTCACATAAGGCTTGTTTTGCATCATATCATATCCAACAACAATGCAGTATTCGTACAACGATTGTGCAGTTGCAGGTACATCTCCACCTACCACTTTACTCAGCTTATTGTAATGCTCGATCAAACCTTTGGTATCGGTTGTTATTTTATCTCCTACAGGTGGAGTGCTTTCTTTCCCCACCGTATCGTACACCCGGATAGTACCATACTGTTGCGTGTAGTGGTTCAGCTCGGCACATCGTGACAACCGACGGAGACGCTTGCGATGTTCCTCACTGACGGGTTGCTTCATTGAAATTTGTTCCCGTGATGGTGAATCATGTTGCCCTTTACCAGGTTCCTGGAATGCAACTTCGATCAGCATATTCACATCCTCGTAATGTCGGGAATCGGTCAATCTCTCTGAGTTCATAGCGAGACGCGCATCAACTACCTCTCGGGCCCATGTCCGTGGGGGTTTTTCGGGTGGAGGCCCTTGTGGGAGGGGTTTGTTAAGTGCTTCGCGAATGCTGTCCGTGTGCATAAGTTGTATGCTCGGCGGGATTGACGTGTTGTTATCATGCTTAGAACCCGTCTGTGAGGTACTACGACGAAACGCTTGCGAGCGTTTGATACCACGTCGTCCTTCCAAATCACGTAAAACAGTAGATTCTTCGCCATGTTGCTGCTCAACTTGCTCCAAACCAGTTTCCTTCGTCGACCAATTTTGGACGGAATGATGCTGTTGCTGCTGCGGAGGATGCACCTGTTGCTTCTGTTGCGAAGTTATCAGCGTTTCAAATTTTTCCGTAATTTTCTGTACCCTGCTATTGCCTCCATTCTGTGTGGTTTGTGCGTTACAAGCTTTGTTCGACATACTGAGTACAACATAATTATTCCATTATTTATATTCGCACTACTTGCAACAGTTAACCTATTTTTATCCGATAACAACCAACGATAGAGAACAAACTGATTTGATGACAGCAATCAGGAAATAAAAACAACCGTGCCTGAGAAAAACATCTTTGACAGCTAGCTTTTGACAGCTGCCGTTTGACAGACCAGCATTATTCTATTTTCATGTGGTTGGTTGAGAAAAGCAGTGTGTGTTTGGTGACGAATTGGAATCATTTCTTTATTTACGAAGAATATGGATATTAGCTGCCAGGATATAATAGGCGATATCGAGGATTTAATATCCTTAGACGATCCATCGCCAAACGAACGCTACGCGAACAAAAAAGATGTAACAGTACGTGCTAAACGTACGAGAGTTCGCGCCACTAGACCAACCGAAACGACTTACGTCGAAAAGCCGCTACTAGATAGTGTAATTCCCGAGACCCAGAACATCTACATGAAGACATGGGGCTGTGCGCATAATACTTCCGACACGGAGTACATGGCAGGTCAGCTAGCCCAGTACGGTTACAATTTGACAAATGACAAATCTACAGCTGATTTATGGGTACTGAACAGTTGCACGGTTAAAAACCCTTCGGAGGACACTTTCCGCAACGAAATTGAAGCTGCTCACCAGGCGGGTAAGCATGTCGTGGTGGCTGGATGTGTACCCCAGGCTGCCCCCAGGTCCGAATATCTCAAAGGGCTGAGCGTAGTTGGTGTCGCGCAGATTGATCGCGTGGCCGAAGTTGTAGAAGAAACACTCAAGGGACATTCAGTGCGATTATTGCAGCCGAAGAAGGTGGACGGTCGCAAGGTGGCCGGGCCAAAGTTGGCTCTGCCGAAAGTTCGTAAAAATCCGTTGATCGAAGTTATTCCCATAAATTCCGGTTGCCTGAACGCGTGCACGTACTGTAAAACAAAGTTTGCTCGTGCCGACTTGGTTAGCTATCCCGTCCAGGAGATAATAGACAGAGCGCATCAGGTTTTCCAGGAAGGCGTCTGTGAGATATGGCTCACTTCAGAAGATACCGGTAAGTAAAATAAGTTTTGTTTTGGAACATTTTTTAAAATAAATTTCAACAATTTATTCTCCTAAAGGAACATACGGACGGGACATTGACTCATCGCTGCCAGAGTTGTTATGGAAACTGGTTGAGGTTATACCGGATGGATGCATGCTAAGGCTTGGCATGACTAACCCGCCTTACATTCTTGAGCACCTGGAAGAAATGGCCAAAATTCTCTCCCACCCACGAGTATACAGCTTTCTGCATATTCCGGTTCAAAGTGGATCAGATACAATCCTGGGGGAAATGAAGCGTGAATATTGCATAAAAGATTTTGAGCGAATCGTAGACTTTCTTCGCATTCAAGTGCCTGGTATTACCATTGCAACGGATATCATTTGTGGTTTCCCGGGGGAAACTGAAACTGATTTTGAGGATACGCTGGCACTGTGCCAAAAATACCAGTTTCCCAGTCTGTTTATTAACCAATTTTTTCCACGGCCTGGAACCCCAGCTGCAAAGATGCCTCGCGTTCCAGCTAACGAAGTGAAGACACGCACCAAGCGTCTGACAGACTTGTTTCATTCGTATGAACCATATAAAAAGTATGCCCTAGGATCGAAGCAAACCGTGCTTGTCACAGAGATATCTCACGATCGCAAACACTATGTTGGCCATAACAAGTTCTACGAGCAAATTCTTCTCCCGATGCACAACAACTTGCTCGGCAAGCAAGTGGAGGTAGGTGAACTATATTAATAATTCAAAATCTCGTAGTAACTAATTCTGATTTTACACCAATTAATAGATTGAAATCACGGGATGCACCAAATTCAGCATGTTTGGTAAAGTACTGCAAGTCGAGGCGGAATGGATCAACTGCAGCAAACAATTGGACGACGTCAGACCGGCCACAAAGTACGACGATTCAAAATATCGTTCAATGTTTGCCTATCTCTTCATATCTTGCAGCATAGCAGTAGTTTGCAAGTATCTATTCGCTTTGTTCGAATTTTAAAGTTGCTTCGATACCGTTGTAAATCTATGTATATAACGACTTTGGATTGAAAAATGAACTTTAAACCTGAATCGAAAATTATGTTTTTATTTTATTTTTTGCAATGGCAGAATGTTTCAAACATTCTATTCAATTCAATCAATAGTCATAAATCCATCTGCATTTGAAAGATAAACGTTTTCCTTTTTCGTGTTAGCAGCTACGACAAAATGGGGTCCGATGAGACAGTTTTTAAGCACTGATCCACTCTTGATCACCGCTTTTTCTCCGACTATACAGTTATCTAAAACGACGCTGCAATAAAGAACATCAAACATTATTTGTAATCGACTACACGTTCTACAGTTTCGACTATATGCATACTTCTCTTCCACCATTACGCCGTCCATTAGTACACTATTATTTATACGTGTTTTTGACTGAATGGTACAACCATTTGCAATCACATCCAGATTAAGAGATGTTTTTTCATTAATAATGGTCATATCGCCGACGGTACATTTAGTTATCTGGGTAGATTTAATAGAGCTGGTTTGCGATACCAACTCCCGTTCGGACAAGCCAGTCAACGTAGGGAAAATTTCAAAAATCTGAAATTAAAAAAAGAAATTCACCATGATGACACATTGTATGTAGTTTACAAATAAAGACTTTCTTACCTTCAAATTACAGGATAAAAACGAACGCACATTATTCACCCTCAAACCAAATGCTGAAGAGTTGGTGAAATAAGCGTAGCAGCGTATAGGGTGGGATGTTAACTTCTCCTCTTTGTTGAAAATAGACGCTTTATCAATTTTTGTGTCCATTTCAGTGTAAGTCGCGTACTAGAGGAACATGTATAAGAAACCAAATTATTGTTATATTATGTAGTTTCGTAAAATGTTCGAGGCTCACCTGAAAAACGTCGTCAACCTTCGGTTTTATTGCGCCATACTCCAAGTTTCCATCGCTTTCCACAACAACGGGAGCCGAAAGCATTTGCTTTTTAATTACATGTGGCAGCAATTCACCCTTAACGGCGGACAACAATTCGGTTACTGCAAGATACTCTACAACCCATTTCTTAATTATATAAACATGTGCGTCAAGTAGATTAGAAGAAATAGTCATTTCTGGATTTTCCCGCAGTAAATGACCGGACAGCTTGACCGTTTCTTCAAAATCACTCGCAGAGGCCATAAACAACACCTTGCTCGTTGTTTTATCGTAACCAATAAGATCCTTTTCGGCTTTGTACTTTGATTTCGGACCAGGCATTACAACATCCTGATCTTTACCACCTTCCAGCAGCAGCAACTGGATTGAAGCATCCTTTTCCCGAAATTTTGATAGCAAAGGATACAGGTTCACTTCTATAACAGAATCGCACGACAGAACAACCAAATCCGATTTGATTCTGTAAAAAACAAGATTTAATAATGCAGAGTGAGCTAATGCATGACAGCATGAGCTAACAACAGCATGTGCTAATTTCAAGAGCACAATAAACGTCTTACTTATCCGATACAAGTCTCATGGCATCGGCGGTACCGCATTCCGCATCCGTAGGAATTGAATAGTAATCCAGTTTTAGCTTTAACTGCAATCTGTCTAGACGCTGTTGTATCTCCTGTTTTTCGGCTTCCTGCACGATTACAATGACCTCTATTTGAAAACAACCAAGAAAAGTTCGACATCAGAACGCAAAACGGTTTGTCGGCCAGTGTTTTCATGTACCTACCGGTGAAACCGTGTCTTTGCAACAATTGAAGAGGATACCAAACCATCGGATACGGACCTATTGGTAGCAGGCACTTTGGTCGGCCTTCCAATATTTCCGGGAGCCGAGTGCCTTTGCCGGCAGCTAGTACAATCGCTTGAAACTCTTGTTGTCCCATGATTAACTGGCGAATTATTGATGTTAACACACGACTCGAAAATCAAGTCTTTTGCAATACTCGTGTAGTTGTTTTCTTTTTCCTCTCCGTTTTGTAGTCGTGTTATGACAGTATATTTTGACTGTCATCAATGACGAGGTTTGTATATAAACAATACATCTAAACAACACGGAATGATAAAGTCGCAAATTTATTTCCGGATGTCCTTCACCATCCGTATTCCGATGATAATATTCAATCGTTATGGAAATATTTCAGCATATAATAAGCAGGATACTATGCTCTGACTTCACGACATATGAATTTGCCGGTCGCACCTGCCTACCGACGTGTGAAGTTCTCGGACTCTACCTATAAACGATGGCTGCCGTTTATATTGCCAAGTGTTTGGCCGATGTCACAATGCGTGCTCATATAGAGAAGAATTGCAAGCACGTTAGTTTTTTGTGAAGAGCGAAATATGTCGGTAAATATTAATGCCCCACCAAGCTCGGCTTCATCTGATAGGTAAGGAATCGTGAATAACGATACGCTTATCTATGCATCTATGTGGTGTTTCGTGTTCAATTATCTGAACCAACCGGAAAAAATTGTCACCGACTATTGCGCTGTACGCGTGTGCTCAATCCTAGTCGGTATGCTAATTGATGAAAACGTATGCTGAAATAACTTCCGTGTTGCTTTCGTTCGCTACTTTCCTTTCACACAGTGACGCAAGTGAACCCAAAGAATGCGAGGTGCTAGATCTCAACGCTGGAGTACATTCGAGTGACAGTGGGTATGATGCGGAAATGCCTCCGGATTGCTGCCCGGCCTCACCGGCAACGGTGCCATCGAAGACGACACGTTCGAACTCGTTCGGCTCTCAGCTTCGTTCGCCGAAACCGCGACGTCAGCGCACTACATCGGTGAATCAGAATACTATTAACTCGAACGAGGCCATCATTCGCTCGAATAACCGCACGATCTATACAGCCGGTCGACCACCATGGTACAATTGTGCTGGTCAGCAGGTGGAGCCTTTCGTGATAGGTAAGCGATTCGTGATCGGTAAGCGATATGTAAACCGGTTTAATAGATGTAACCAAGCAACACTTTTGCTTTTTGATAGGTATTTGTGGAGGAAGCGCCTCCGGGAAAACCACCGTTGCACAAAAGATAATTGAAAGCTTGGACGTACCGTGGGTCACGTTGTTGTCTATGGACTGCTTCTACAAGATACTTAACGACAAGCAGCACGAACAAGCCAATCGTAATGAGTATAACTTTGATCATCCAGATGCCTTCGATTTGGAGTTAATGAAAGATGTGCTCCAGCGACTAAAGGAGGGTCGCAAAGTCGAAGTCCCGGTGTACAATTTTGTTACTCACTCAAGGGAGCAACATACGGTATGCGAAGAGTTTATGTATTTTCGATTTTGTGCAGAACACGATCAATTCAAGCGATATTTGGTGTCTTGGCACACTTGATTGAAGTTTTTTGTTTATTTTTTTATCCACAGAAAACAATGTACGGTGCCAATGTAATCATTTTCGAAGGCATCTTAACGTTCCATAGCAAGGAAATTCTGAAAATGCTAGATATGAAGGTTTTCGTCGATACAGATGCTGACATTCGACTGGCTCGACGACTAAAGCGCGACATTATGCAGCGCGGTCGGGATTTGGACGGTGTGCTTAAACAATATTCAACTATGGTCAAACCAGCATATAGCTGCTATATCGCACCAACCATGGCACACGCGGACATCATTGTACCGCGTGGATCGAGCAATATTGTTGCTATTCAGCTTATTGTACAGCACGTCCATACACAGCTACAGTTGGTAAGTAGAGGCAGAATAAGACCAAAAAATCAGTAACAAGAATAATTTTTTTTTATTGGAAATTAGCGTGGTTTCAAATTGCGAGAAGCGTTGGCTCATTCTTACATTGGTCAACCGATGCCGGATTCGCTCAAGTTACTTCCGACAACACCGCAGATCAAGGGTCTGCACACGTTTATACGCAACGCAAATACAGCCAGAGATGAGTTTATCTTCTACTCAAAACGTTTGATTCGACTTGTTTTGGAGTACGCATTAAGTCTGCTTCCGTTTCGTGACGTCGAGGTTGAGACACCCCAGAATGTGTCATACAAAGGAAAACGAATGGCATGCCAAAAGATCTGCGGAGTTTCGATTCTCCGTGCGGGAGAAACTATGGAACAGGCAGTAAGCGATGTGTGTAAACACATTCGCATTGGTAAAATTCTAATTCAAACGAATCAGCTCACTGGTGAGCCGGAGGTATGCAACCGCTTAACAGCACTACATTCAAGTGGATTGATCGACGTTACATTATTTTTCAGCTTTACTACCTACGATTACCCAAGGATATCAAAGATTACCGTGTGGTACTGATGGATGCAACTGTAGCTACCGGAGCTGCAGGTGAGAAAATAGAAGCAGTAATTCAAGATATTTTTATCAACTAATTGAGATATTTATTTTTTGCAATTCAGCAATTATGGCCATTCGAGTGCTGCTGGATCACGATGTTCCTGAGGAAAACATTTTGCTTGTTTCATTATTGATGGCCGAAATTGGGGTTCATTCTATTGCATACGCATTCCCCAAGGTGCAAATCGTGACTTCCGCACTCGATCCGGAGATTAATGAGAAATTTTATGTCATACCCGGAATCGGTAATTTTGGCGATCGTTATTTTGGCACAGAACCGACCGAGCCAACATTGCTGTACGAGTAGCATAATACAAAGCGTGACATAAAATCTGCAATTCGTATTTGTGCAAATGCGCAATAAAAGGCGACTGCTCGCAATTAGCTCTTATGATTATCTCCAATTGACAGAACCCCCCATACCTGGGAGTGTTCTAATGATTAGCATCTCTTCTTGCAATTAGTTATATCATCTTTTTTTCTTTCGAACACACTAAATTAAGTGAATTGTATAGTTAAATGTAATTTAAAACAACGAGTAAAGCAATCACTAATTTGATCGTAGTTGATGAGATGAGTTAGTTTCTGCAATATTCGTATTCAATTTCTAATTACTTCGGTGATTCTATATATAATAAAAGCAATGTTAAAGCTATAGAGATTGCCTAAATTAACATGGTTTTCCGATTTATTGTTGCAGTACACTCATTCCTTCCGATCTTATTTATTTATTGATTTGGCCGCAATACTTACCAAAACGATTAACATGTAAATATAAATATACAACTGTTTCAGTACTGGTTATGAGCATTTAGTGTAGTTTCACATAGTTTAAAATCTCTAAAAATAGAAGTTGCGAGTGTCATACATTCTTAATTTACGCTAAACTTTGCATTTATTGTCAAATGTAAGCTAATATGTTAAATATCCGAAATATGTCAACCCTACAGCAATTTCAACTGATATCGTACTCATATTCACATAAAAAACGAACCAAATGCGACAATTTATTTCCGGAGAAAATCATTTTTAAATTTGTATGGTTGTCATTAGCGTTGAGAGGTTCTTTTGTTATATTTTTTTTACACATAGTTTATGAATTATACTTTGTTAGTTTTCATAACAAATTAAGTTTTCTATGTCATAGAATACAAAAAACTGTTGGTTACCATTGAACATAGAACCGGTACCATTCATAAATAATTTATTATCAAGTTCATTTGGTCAACGCATCATCAAATGCAAAGTTCATTGGCGATGGATTTGTTCTATTTTTAGTTATCACAG